>ML800140.1:0-32810 GCA_009831015.1 Picea engelmannii
GTGGTTCCATCATTCTACTTCTACTTTAGGGTGGTAGGACGGGGCAAGGACAGGTGGTTGTAGCCACCTTCCGGTTGTAGCCAGAGAACATTGGGGGTTGTAGCCAGAGATTTGGGGAGTTGGAGCTTCACTCATGTTGTAGCCTGAGAAACTAGGGGGTTGGAGCCTCCTTCCAGTTACAGCTAGAAAACAAAGGAAGTTAGTTCTTCCAATGAATGTAATTCTTCAAGACATATAAGAAAAAACATTTCTTTGGTTTTTTCCCGATTTGGGTTTCCACGTAAAACATTGGTGTACTTTGTATGTGTATGATTGTTCATTTTTTCATTGCTTATTTACTCTGTAGTTATTGGATAATAATGCTTCATTGATATAGAACTTGGATTATATGGTTAAAAGGGATTAAATTTCTTTATTACTGATTCACCCCCCCCTCTCAATAATCCAACATAACCATATTTCTTCCTTACTTGCATGAGTGGATGCTATGTATTTAGTTTTTGTTGTTGAAAGTGACACTACAACCCTTATTTTTCTCATCCAACTTATGGATCCTCCAAACAGGTTAAACACATACCCACTTGTAGATGTCCTACAATCCAGATCTCCAGCCCAGTATGAATCCACACAACCATGTATATCCAACACTCTGTTGAATCTTGATATTCCTTGGTAGCACAATCCATAGCTGGCAGTGCCATGCAAATAACTGAAAACCCTTTTTATTGTTGTCCAATGCTCCCTCCTTGGTTTTGATATATACCTTCTCAAAACTCCCACTGCATGACAAATGTCTATTCTAGTACAAACCATTGCATACACCAAACTTCCAACTGCACTCACATATGGAACACGAGACATGTCCTCCTCCTCTTCATCTGTCTTGGGACACAGTTCCGCAGATAAGTTTACACCAACAAGAATATGAACCTTGACCTATTTACATTCCTTCATATTAAACCTCTGCAATATTGTCTCGACATATTTTCTTTGATTTAACCAGAGTTTCCTCTTTTTCTGATCTTTTTTAATATCCATGCTCAAAATGAAATTTGAAGCACTGAGATCCTTCATGTTAAATTTAGAGGACAACTGAGTTTTCACATCCTAGATAATCTCCTTGTTATTTCCTATCAACAACATGTCATCCACATACAAGACCAAATAAATCAAGTGATCACCAATTAATTTAAAATATACACAATGATCATCTTTGCTTCTTGCAAAAACAAGTCCCAACATATAAGTATCAAATTTTTCATACCACATCCTTGGTGATTGTTTTAAACCATAAAGGGAATTTTTCATCTTGCATATCAGCTCCTTATTTCCCTTCACAACAAATCCTTCTGGCTACTTCATATAGATTTCTTCTTCTAGATCCCCATGTAGGAATGTTTCTTCACATCCATATGTTCTACTTCAAAATAAAATGCAACAACAACAGATAACATAAATCTCATATAGGTTAACTTGGCAACCAGAGAAAAAATCTCACCAAAATCAATTCCCTCAGCCTGGGAATAACTCTTTTCTACTAACCGAGCTTTGTATTTCTCCACTTTTCCTTCTGCATTCAACTTCCTTTTAAATACCCATTTGTTTCCAATGGGATTCCTTCCAGTTGGAAACTCCACTAGATCCCAAGCCTCATTCTTGTCCAAGGCTATCATTTCTTCATCCAAGGCCTTTTTCTAGAGATTTCCACCCTCTGAATCCACTGCCTCGCTCGTAGTTCTAGGATCATCATCAGTAATAGACAAAGAAAAATTTGAACAGAAATGAGATGGAGTATACCTTTCTGGTAGCCTTCTTTCTTGAACTGATCTCATCAATAATGGAGTATGAGGATCTTCTTCTTTGTATTCTTATTCTTTTGTAGAGTTTGATTCATCATCCTCTAAATAAAACTCTATTTTCTCTAGTTATTCATTACTTGGTAGAACTTCATGTTTAACAACATCCTTCATTTCTCTAAATACCACATCTCAGATATACACTACCTTCTTAGTTTTTGGGTTCCAAATATTATAACCTTTGAGACCATCTATATATCCAATAAAGATACACTTTTGAACCTTCTTATATAGCTTACCCTTGTTTTCCTTTGCAACATGAACATATGCATCACAACCAAATAGCTTGAGATGTGTGAGAGAAGGTTTCTTACCAATCCATACCTCTTATGGAGTCTTGTCATCCAACTCTGATGAGGGTGATCTGTTGACCAAGTAACATGCAATACCCACTTCCTCTACCTAGAATTATTTCCCTAAGATGACACCACTGAGAATGCACCTTGATTTTACCATTATCATCATGTTCATCCTTTCTGTAACTCCATTTTGTTGAGATGTATATGGAGTATTATTTTTCCTTTCTATACGACACTTCTTACAGAATTATTCAAATTCATTCCCGCAGAACTCTCTGCCATTATCTGTCCTCAACACCTTAATTCTTTTCTCTGTTTGATTCTCAACAAGAGCCTTAAACTCTTTAAACCTATCAAAGACTTCATATTTATTCCTAAGGAAATATATCCAAGTATTCCTTGATAAGTCATTTACAAATGAGACATAGTACATAGATTTTCCCAATGATGAGACTAACATAGGTCCAAAAAAATCACTATGAACTAGTTCTAAAATTTCTTCTGTCCTCATTGCAACAGAAGGGAATCTTACCTGATTCTTCTTCCCATGTACACAATATTCATAGAAATCAAAATCTATAGAGCAGTTAGACATACCTTCAACCATACCTTTACCATTTAGTATTTGAAGACCCTTCTCTCTGATATGCCCCAGTATTTGATGCCACAAAATAACCTTTTCTCTAGAGGTTTTGGGAGTTCTTTCTTCTTCAAATCCAATATCAAGAACAATGGAACTATTACACCCATCACTAATAGTGCTTCCATGGAGCTTATACAGAGTTCCAAACTGAACTCCTTTCAACAACACCATTGCTCCTCGAACCATCCTGCATGTTTCATTTTCAAATATTGTTTTTACCCCTGCATCGTCCATTTTGATTACATAAATCAAATTTCTGGCCAAGCTTGGTATGTGCAAAACACTAGGCAGTGTTCTAATCCTTCCATCTATGATCCTTAAATTGAGTTTTTCTCTTCCTATGATTCTGGTTGTCGAATCATCACCTAGGAAAACATTACCTTCATCATACCTTTCATATTAACCTGAAAGGATTCATATGAAAGGATGCGCCTGAGTCAACCAACCATGCCTTTTCATATTCATGTGTGCTTGAAGACTCCAAGTACACATCCTCTCCATCTTCCTTGGAGGTCTTTTCTTCTGTAGAAGGAGATTCTTCGGATCCCTTCTTTTTCTCAACTTTGGATTTACATTACTTCTTGTAGTGCTCTTCTTTTCCACATCTCCAACATAACTTTACAAACTTTATAGGAGATTTAGATCTACCTTTAAACTTAGATGTCCAACTTGAGAACTTAGACGTATTTCTTTCCCGGGAATGTCCTCTTGCAAATAATGTGTCTGTTCTTTGTCCTTCGATATTATTCTATCCCATCTCCTTCGAGAACAAGGATGAGACCACCTCATCAAACTTCAAGGAAGTTGTATTACTACCTATGTCCACAACCAGACTATCCCACGAGTGTAGTAAACAACACAATAAACTAATACATTTATCTTCATCTGAAATTTTAATCTCAACAAATACTAATTGACTTACCACAGTATTGAAGGCATTCAACTACTCTTCCACCGAGTCTCCATCTCTCATCCTTAGGTTATACATATTCTTTCTCAGGAATAAATTATTTACTAGGAACTTAGACTGATAGAAATTTCTCAACTTATCCCATAAATCCTTGGTAGTAGCTTCCTTTGACACATTCAGTAATATTGAATCTGAGAGACACAGTCTGATTGTGCTCTTTCCCTTCCGATCCAAATTTATCCAGTCTTATGTTGAAGTTCCTGTAGGTGTAGTACATGGATCTACCACAATCCATTGATATATGTCCACCAACAAATCTTCCATCTTGAGCTTCCATAGCTCAAAAATGTTCCCATTAAACTTCTCAATCTCCATTTTCGAATTGCTCACCATTTCTTTTCACCTGAAAAATCAATACCACAAATCTCCCAATGTAACAAGGATTATCATAGTCCTGATCCAAAACCTTGACCACAAAGACATCCCCCTGAAGACAATAGATCTCTGATACCAAATGTAGATTTTAACCTTGTATAGTATTTACTACAAAAATATTTTCAGTAAAGGAACAAAAAATACACAATGGAAAATACAAACATTACACAAAGATTTTTCCCATGGAAACCCAAACTGGGAAAACCAACATATTCTATATTTATTCATAGTGATACATTGTTTACAATACAATATACATATAGGAGCCATGTAGTGACCGTCATTTCGTTAAACTACCATAGAATTAAAACAGAGCAGTAAATTTGAAATTTACTCAATCTAGCATATTCAATCTGAAATTTCAAAAATTTATTAACAATTTAATTCTAAAGATTCATAACTAACCTGAATCTAACCTAAATCTGATGCTATCTGTAGCCGCTTTCTCCCTTCGTTTGAACCTGCTCCTTAGGACACCCCAAAACCATCCACCCTACCGACTAGTACGCCTAGCCCTAGGACATCAATGGATGTCCTAGCCCTCCGAGCCCAAAACCTCTGCAGCCCTGGTGCACTGTAAATCCCATTGTAAAATTTCACTCTGTCCTAATACTCCCATTCTCCACTCTCGTCGAATGCATGAATGAAAAATAATCCCCCTTCTCCATAATCCTTCTCCCCCCCTTATGCCTCCTTCACCGCCCTTCCATTTACTTCCCCCACCAACTACCTTATCCATTCACTTATTTCTTATTTATTGTCTTATCCTTTACTTAAATGTTCCTTTTTACGTATGGGTTACGTTATCCCCCTATGGGATACGTAACCCCATTTAATCATTACATTTTATTTTTAAACATTAATTTAATAATTAATCAATTAATGACTCACTTAATAATTAATCATTCATTAACCCTTAATTAAAGAGTTAATCATACTTAAGCTAATCATAGAAAACAAATAATTAATTAATAACATATAATTAATTAAGGTTATATAATAATTAATTATAATTTAGCTAATTTTTAGGATTATTTATGAAATTATTCATATTAATAAGTAAAGGGTCATTGCAAGCCAACGACATCCAAAACCATAACCCAATGACTTGGATTTGTCAAAAATCGTAATTCCCTAACCGGAAATAGAAAACCATCAGCAAAAACCATGTACCAAAAAATGCGACACTTCTACTCATGCAAAGAATATAACACATACCCAACATTCACAATATTGGCCATTATTATATCTAGTGTATGAAAAAGAAGAAGAAGAAGAAATAGGAACCAGAGGTGTCAGCATCATCTATGGTTGTTTAGTTTGCAGAGAAAATCAAGAAGGAATTTTCTTTGATGACATGTCCTTTATACAATGGTTTTCTATTGTTTGAGGACATTAAAGTGTGATTTGTGGACGATGGAGATTCTTGGAATATGACGAGAATGAGCTCATTGTTTCTTGGTATTTCATAAATAGACTCAGACTATTTTGTGGGTATTGGTATCGTCCCAGAAATTGCAGTAAAAGGGGTTGGAAGTGTTAGATTCCAACTATATTCAAGAGGTTTTCTAGAGGTTTCCATGGTATTGTATATTCCAAAGATGATAGTTAACTTGTTCTCAGTGTCATATTTGGAGTTTCATTCTACCATGGTCTATTATTTTTATATCCAGAGGGAGCTTATCCTGACACAATAGTGTTTCTTAGTGTTGGGTATGAGAGGTTGTACAGGTTGTTGGGATGACCTGTGGTTGGTTCCATTGGGTTCATGGATTTAGATTCTATGTCAGAGAGTGGGAAGGTTGCACAGGAAAGAGAGTTGATATCAGGGAATCAGTCCTCTTCCAAGACTCTTAGAGGACTCAATAGGCATAAGTTGACATAGATGGATACTCATGATAGTGTGAAGTATCCTAGGAGCATGTCTTATGTTCATAGATCAGTAGAGCTAGCAGCAAATACTTCTATTGCAGTGGCAGCAAAGGTCCCTAGTTTAGAGGGAGAAACTACAAAAACATATGGGATGATTTATTTGGAGACGATGTCCGGTGGAGGTACCATAAGTACCTCCCTCACTAAGAGGGAGTGTTAGATTTGGTAGCTCAGAGTTAATTCTACATTGGGGGCCCCCAACATGTGTAAGTGATCGAGCACATTTGTCCCTAGTGGCTTTATTTTTATAATGTGACTTTATAAAGTGATTTTATAAATTTGATCATTTTATTTTTTTAATGTGTAAAAGTGGCTTTATGAGGGTATGGGTCACTTAAGTGATTTAAGTGATCTCAAATAATCATTAAGTCATGATCTTTGACCTCACGAGGGAAAAATTAGATCTTGATCATCAATCTCATTGGAAGACCAAGAGTTAGGGAAGTTACACATTGGAATGCATAAAGGTATCTCTAGTGGAGAAGTGGGGCACGCCTCTTCAAATGACCATTCAAAAACTTGTATTTCCTCTTGATGGCATATTTTTTTTTTCCTATGACATATTTTAAAACTCTGTGATTGACATATTTGGATTTACCCCGATGGAATATTTTGTTTTACCCCAATGGTAATCTTGGAAAAGTGTATCATTATTTTTATAAAAAACATTTGAAATGTTTAATGTTTTCTTGATGGCTTTCCATTTGAACATTTTTGAAGTCAAATTTCATACCTAAAAAATGCTCTATGGTTTTCCTCTCAATGAAATCTTTTAAACCCCGACATGGCCTCTTTTGATTTACCCTAATGGAATATTTTGTTTTATCTTGTGTAAGATCCTCGACCGGTATGACTCCTATGATGTACCACTAGTATAAGCACTTTAGAACATTTTTTTTTTGTGTTTTTCTTTTCATAAATTCTACTTTTGTGTAAGTTTTAAAATGGCCTTCACCTAACTTGCATAATATAAAGGACCTGAGTGAAACAAAATTGGCTTTCTTGACGTAGAACATCTAAAAATTTTCTTGGGGTTGCACAACATGCACCGACTTTTAAAATTAATGGTACGCAAGTCATAATATAAATTCTGGTGAAAGATTAACATAATTTAACAAGGTGGAATCATTAAAAACAATACTTTTTAATTCATTAAAACTATCTAAGCCTTTTTCTCATGGTAGTTCCTAAGAGAAACATCAATAAACAAGGGTGTCTTTGGCATCAATTCCTGGAATCCCTATTGAATATGTAAGAAGTGAAAATACTGAAATAAGTTAGAAGGTTTAATCAAATACTTCTAGGAGATGTTACTACCAAGAAGGTCATGAGTGATTTAATTGAATACAAGGTGAGTGGTACAACTCTAAGGGTTAACTTGTTGACCAATCCTTTTTAAACCCAACTTCTCTTTAATAATTAAATCCCTTCCTTTAACAACTAAAACTCACCATTTAGGAATCATCATTTCCAACTGAACGTACTATTTTCGTAAACATTCCTTTTTATCACTAAATTAAATAATAATAAAAAAACATTCCTTTTTCAACTACTCTTTTATAATTAGCAATTGAAGACATCGAGTTATGATAAGGGAAGTCAAATTCGCCAGGAATATAAAGGTTTAACCTGCACAGAAGGGAATTTAACCATTATCCTGATACTTATGTACGGAAGAATGGGTTAACCAAGCTTAGCAATAATTATGACAGAAATGGGTTAAACTACCATTATCAACGCAATGGAAACTGACCTATTCATTCAATAAATTTCTAATCAACACCCACATGGGTGTAGACGGATTGGCAAGTGTCATGTAAATGGAAGGAAATTTATAAAATGAAGTCTCATGTCTGATTCTCACCTGGATTTACTCGTGCGCTATTCTTGCAGGCTGGGTGGTTTCACCTGGGGTTATAGTGGTAGCCTACGAGGATCAACATCGTGTCACGCGAGTACAAGAACCGCCATGTGTCGATTCCCCCAGTTCTAAAAAATATATATATAAAATAAAAAATAAAAAATAAATAAATAAATTTCTAACGAACTAATTGAATACAAACTCATCCCACTCAAAAACACCTTGCAAAGGATAAGTTCAAGAATTTGGGATGGACTATTCATCGTTACTCTATACACTCTTGACTAAGTGGGATGGTTGTAAAACACAACTCAGTTAGCACATAATTTTTATATTTAATAAATCCAATTACAGGGAGTTGAATTTATTGGGCAACAGAAATAGATGAAATCTTAGATTTTACATGCGTGAGCTTGTGTGCATATTATGTGTACCCTTGTGGGTATCAATGAAAAGAGAAGTAAGAATTTTTTTGGTTGTATTTGCGTAACTCCTCTCTATATAATTGAAGAACATAATTAATAAATATTAATTCTTATTTTAAATGTTTTTTTTTAACACCAGAAAAAAAGTTATTTGATAGTAGGAAGACTGGTTTTGAAAAAGAGTGGGCTAACTAGAGAGTAATCTTCTTTCAGAGTTACTGTTTTTGGCAGGTTATCTCGTTTCCCACACACATTGCACCAACTGCTGTAAAAAATGAATGAAAGGTAATTCGCTGACTTATTACAATGGTAAATGATGCATGAGATAGAAATAATGGTATCGCTGCCTAAGGATAGAATCGATGCTCATCAACTTCAACAACCACAGTCATGCCAAATCAATAGCTACTAGTCCACAACATTTACTCATGCTCAGACTTGAATACCGATCATGGTCTACTATAGTATCATTTTATTTACAGTGAAATAACAATTACACAACACGCCCTAACCTTTATAAATGAATTGAATTGGCAGGGTAATCGTTGGGTGGAAACCTGTGTAACCTTTATAAATGCAACCAACATTATAATTGGGCGGAATCCTCGGTAACCTTTATAAATGCGACTAGCATTATTGTTGGGTGGAAACCTATGTAGCCTTTATAAATGTGACCAACATTATCGTTGGGTGGAAACCTGTGTAATATTTATCATTTGTAAACATTATGTGTGCAGTGTTATCGTTGTGTATAACTTTGAGTAAATAGTAACCATCGTGACAGTACAAATATGCAAGAAATTACTGTTGAAGATTTACACTCGCTACAAATTACTATCCACAGTCAATAATTCACATTAGTTAAAAATTTGCATAAGATTACGGTTATCAAATTTACCTTTGCTATACCGGTAAAATGTAGAGTATAAATTCGCAAATGTCAACACTGTAAGGAATGGATGGGAATTCGTAGTTCAAGAACTTAGGTAAGAAGTCAATCGCCGACAAGGCAAGCATGATCAATCATGCCCATAATTTGAGAAAGGTAGATGTTTATTAAATAATTCATTGTCAAGGCAAAACATATAGGAAATTCACAGGCCAGAGGTATATATAAAAAAAAAATGGAGCAAATTCGCCTTTAAAAATATATGGCAAAGTTACTAGGCAGACCAATGTATAAAGACACAAAACCTAATAGTAAATTTGCCAAGAGATGTATCAATGTAGACTTAATTTTCTTGGAATGAATGGAAAAATGTAGAGGGATTCAATCGCAAGAAGGCGCAGGACAACAACTACCAAGGACAACAGCAGAGGTAGACGACGAATGGTTTTGTCCTTCGCTTCATCATCCTTGCACAGGAAAGCAGGGCGTTTAGATACATAGGTGTTTTAACGCTAAGGTGACGACCATAGATTAGGCTCCTGGTCGACTGCTCAGGCGAGGACTGGTGAGCTAGGGACGAAGGCTAAACAACCAAGAAAATGACACTCCACATAGTAGGGTGGTCTAGACATGCGGGAAAACGAAGGTCATGGGAGATAAAAACCATCGATCTAGGCTAAGAAAATTTTCCGTCATCAACTTAAAAGACATCAGTTTACTTTTCCAATAAACAAGCAGATCCAAACATAAATGAAGAGAGCATACCGTTGCCCGATCGCCCACTCGGAATGATGTCCCGTGCGCTCTGTGCAACTCCTGCTTACCGACCGTTGAGACTTCACTAGTACCTCCCAACCAATGCTAGGGGTACTCTTCTTCCCCCTTATCCCCTCAAGCCGCAAAGGGGCCACACACACTATCCAAAGATTTTGACTAGCTCCCAGCTTGCCTCGCAAGGCAGAGCTACCACTCCTCTCCAAGTTGGGTATCCCAACTCCCATAAGTAAATCATTCAAGTGGATATTTCTGTAGCATAATGTTACACAAACAAAAGATCATTCAACCTCAATCACCTCCCTTCATTATATAGAGTTTCAAACTTCCTTTCTTTCCTAAAATCTCATTTAATTAAAGTTTTTAAAATAAATTCCTAAAAAATCTTCTCCATACAAGTGTCACCCATCCCCTTCATTCCTCCATAAATTAATTTCTTTAATTTCTTAATTATATTTATTTCCCTCACCCACCTAGAGTTACTCCTAGAATCACTCCTAGGTGTCCCCAAATTCTATTACAGGTTTTAATAACTTTCCATTTTATTGAATTGCTAGTTCAGTTTAAATTAGAACTCTCTTAAATGGTAGATTCTTTACTAAGTTTGACTTTCCGCTTTTTCCCTTAAGCTCCCCCTTTTCCCTTTTTATGTTACCTCTTTTCCTAGTTTCCTAAAACAAATTATTTTCCCTCTTTCCCCTTTTTAATTAGAACTCAAAAAGGTGTGGAATTTAACCCCTTTTCCCTTTTATAATATAATTAGTAAATTTTAAATTATCAAGAAGATAAAACAATTTATTCCCTTTTTACATTTTATATCAACGTATTTTTTTCTTTTTATGAATAAATTAAATTTCTTACTCCCTTCATGTTACAAGATTTAACAAAGATCATAATGATTATTTAAGTTGTTTTTATTATTATTATTATTATTATTATTATTTTATTATTTTACCACTATCGTAATTTAGACTTAGACCTTAAATTTTGTACTGGGCGACATTTCATTAGGGAAATTGTTTTTAAAAAAAACTTAAAACATTATTCATCCTAAGGCCATCTAGGTTCATCCCTCTATCGTCGACAACATGACTTGCCCTTGAGGATGCACTAGGTGCTCCAAGGGTACCACTCGCCTCATTTGTTGCCTTGCGCAACGTGCCCTTCAGGATGCACCACATGCTCCAAGGGTGTCACTCGCCTCTTGACTGACTTGGTAGTCATCTATAACCCCTGGAGTCAATACTCTGCCAGGTGAACTTGTGGGAGACTAAGGGCCTCTAAGGAATAAGGCCCATGCCTTACTGCACGCCCCTTAGAATCATCATGAGCGACTTTCGCAGTTTTCCCTCACGACATTGTGGGTCCTCTCGAACCAGGTAATCGATAACCTACAGTTCAATCCATGGTGGGAGTGCTAGTAGGATGTGGGAGGGATGTTGTCCACACCTCTCCCTCAACATCTCTGGTAGTCATGCGTGACCCCTTTACTCCACATGTGATTCTGGTCTACAAGCTATCGTCAACCTGCGTCATCAACAAATCATGTCAGAATATATCCATATCATATCATACAATCAGATGCACTAATATCACAGTAAAACAATCAAACCCCAATGGTATACGCCCTAACTCAATATGGAGTCCAAGGGGTTCCATCGATGCTTCTGCATCCTCGAGGTCCAAAATCCTGTACACTCAGTAAAACCGAGTCAATAGCACCCGTCTATGTCAAAGTGGTAAAAAAACATGTCATCAACCCATAACGCCTCATAATTAAAATCAAAAGTTTTAATAGCATAATAATCCGGATCACTTGCGAGAAAGTGTCCTCAAAGACTAACTTTCCTCAGTGCGCTAGAGCGGGATGTTACATACACCCCCTCTTGGTCTAAACTTTGTCCTGAAGTTCCATAGTATATGTCGAAATAAAGTGTATCACAGTAACATATGTCTATCATCAAAAAAAAGTATAAATTGCTGGCGCATATCATATGTGTCCTCCAAGGTCACTGAGTGTGGACTATAATTGTCCCACTAGACCTTGACCTGATCTACCATTCGACGCCGTAGTTGTCGAAGGTGATGATCCAATATGCGGAACAACTCAGCCATGAGTGCCCCCTCATCTGATACCTGCAAGGAACTCATGTCAATAACATGTGTAGGATCACTAATATAATGTCTCAAAACAGATACATGAAAAATGTCGTGCATATGCCTCAAAGAATCAGCCAAGGCTAGTCGATAGGCCACAGGCCCCTTTCTCTCCACAATATCGAAAGGTCCCATGAACTTAGGAGATAGTTTAGCTCCCTTTTTGAACTTGATCGAACTCTTATGTGGTTTAACCCGCAAGAAGACTCGATCACTGACCTCGTAACTACGGTCAACATGGTGCGCATTGACATAACTCTTATGTCGATACTGTGCTTCTTTAGTTCTGTCTTATTGTTTTCATTTGCTCTTCCATTTCTTGGATCGCTTCTGGTCCCACCAAGACCGTATCCTCAAGCCGATCCCAACTCAAAGGTGTCTGACATGGTCACCCATAAAGAAACTCAAAAGGTGCGATCTTAATGGTGCTCTGGTAATTGTTGTTGTAAGCGAACTCCACTAGTGGCGAGAATTATTCCCAACGCTTTTGTTGGTCCATCACGTACATGTGCAACATGTCCTCCAAGGTTTGGTTCATTTGTTCAGTCTGCCCATCAGTCTCCGAGTGATACGCAGTAGTAAGGTTAAGTTGGGTTCCCAAGGCCTCTTGGAAACTCATCCAAAATCATCTAGTAAACACCGATCCTTGATCGGATATAATCCTCTTAGGCATGCCATGCAGCCTCACAATCTCATAGATGAAGACTCTAGCTATGTTAGGTGCTTGATACATCCTATGCATAGGAATAAAGTGAGCACTCTTCGTCAGAGTGTCTACTACTACGAAAATTGAGTCATTTCTCCTTGCCGTCAATGGCAATCCAACAACAAAATCCATCAAAATAACCTCCCTTTCTTATTCCAAAATAGCGTGTGGTTGTAGTAATCCTGCTGGGTGTCTATGTTCAGCCTTTACCTATTGACAGTCTAGACATCTGGTCACATAGTTGACTATGTAGGACTTTATTTCCTTCCAGAAAAATAAGGGTTTAAGGTCTGCCCTCATCTTTGCGACTACCAGGTGAGCAATGTAAACGGATCTATGAGCCTCGCTCATGATCAACATCCTCAACTCGTCATTCAACGATACATAGATCCAATTTTTAAACCTCAATAATCGATCGCTATCAAATGAAAATCCTTCAAATCGTAGTACCATCATTGTGTTTTGTCAGATAAAACCTTCGACCTCTTTGTACCAGTCATCGTCACACTGTAATGTTAGAATCTTTTCACGTAGATTTGTCTCAAGAGGTAACACTGAAAATACATGCGGTCTCCAACTCAGTGCATCAGCCACTCGGTTCACTATTCCTTTTATGTAAGTAATCTCAAAGTCGTACTCACTAAGTAATTCCGACCAATGTCGTTGTCACGCATTCAGTTCACTTTACGTAAAGATGTGTTGTAGTCCACAGTGGTCAGTCTTTAGTTCAAATTTTCATCTGACAAGGTAGTGTCTCCAAACCTTCAAGGCATATACGATGGCTAACAACTCCAAATCATGCGTCACATAGTTCTCCTCATGCCTTCTCAGTTTCCTCGATAAGTGATCACTCATCCGTCTTGCATCAAGACTCTGCCTAAGCCTTCTCTGGATGCGTCAATGCATACCAAAAGGTATGCATCCATGTCAGGGACCTTTAGTATTGGAGTTGTTGTCAACAACTCCTTGAGCCTCCGAAATGCTTCCGCGCATTTCTCGGTCCAAACAAACTTCTTGTTTTTCTTCTGCAATTCCGTGATCGGATTTGCTATCTTCAAAAACCCCTCAATCAACCGTCGATAGTATCCTACTAAACCCATGAAGCTACGCACTTCTGGGACATTTGTCGGCGTAGGCCATTCCATGATAGCCTCGACCTTGGTTGGATCCATGGCGATGCCTTCGTCGGAGATGACATACCCTAAGTAGTGAATCTTCAATTGATAAAATGGGAATTTGGACAACATCCCATACAATTTGTGCTCTCCTAGACACCGTAGTACCAAGCCCAAGTGTTCATCATGCTCGTCTGTCATCCGCGAGTAGATGAAAATATCATCAATGAATACTTGGACGAACTTGTCCAAGTACTCGCAGAACACCCCATTAATCAAATTCATAAATACCCCTAGGGTGTTTGTCAGTCCAAATGGTAAAACAATAAACTAATAATGTCCAAACCTCATCTTAAAGGCAGTATTAGGGATGTCATCTTCCTTAATCCATAACTAGTGGTATCCTGATTGCAAGTCGATCTTTGAGAACATTGTTGCGCCCTTCATTTGATCAAACAGATCATCAATCCTAGGAAATGAATATTGATTCCTAATCATGGCCTTGTTCAGTTGACTGTAGTCAATGCAGAGCCTCCATGACCCATTCTTATTTCGTATGAAAATAACAGGTGCACCCCATGGTGACACACTAGGATGTATTAGTCCCAGATCCAACAAATCCTTCAGTTGCATTTTCAACTCTTGTAATTCCGGGGTCGACATTGGATAAGGCGTTCTTGCTATCGGTTTAGTCCCTGGTTTTAGATCTATGTTAAACTCCAATTCCCTCTCCGACAGTATCCCAGGTAACTCCTACGGAAATACGTCTGCAACTCTCTCACCACCGGAAGGTTTTCTAAACCTTCCGCTAATCCCTTCTCATTTAACGCAAGGATCGCATAAAGCTTTCACCCCTTGCGCATGATCTTTTGTAGCTGTAAGGAAGAGATGAACCTCAGGGAAACTCCCTGGTTCCGTCCTACAATCAGACTTCTCTATCCCTCGTCATCAACCAAGATCAACCATTTCGTCTTATGGTTGAGTATCACCTCATGCGATTCTAACCAGTCCATACCAATCATGACATCATAAGATCCTAAGATCATGATGTACAAGTTGGCCCTTATGACAAACTCTCCCAGGTTAAGGATACAACTCGTAACCTTTCCTCCAACCTTCTATTCTGCTCCTGAAGCCATATCTACAAAGCTAAAATCATCCTTTTCGACTACCTTTACCTTAATCCTTTTTAGCATTGCACCATAAATGAATCTCTCGGTAGCACTAGTATCTATCAAAATACTAAGTGTCTGGTCAATGATGGTACCTGTCGTCTCGAGAATAGTTGACTGATGCTCTGCTTGACAGTTATTCACCGCTGCATGAATCCGATGGGCCTTGCCCATATCTCCCATAGTAGTGGGTCCAACCAATCTGGATGCTCTAGTCCTCTCCACTGGCAGTCGCACTGGTAGTGTGGCTCTGCACACGTCCAACACCCCTTTTTTTGGCCCAGTAGTCCTAGCACCCAAAGTAGAAGATGACAGCCCATCGGTCTGGAATCCTGGTCTATTTTGATGAACATGCCTAAACTGTTGCTGCTATGGTCGTTGTTGCTGCTGATGTTGTCGTCCCTAGTAAGGTGTCCGCTGCTGACATGTCGGTTGTCGAGGTGTAGTGAAAGTGTGTCCCCTCTGAAATCCATGATATCACGATGTATGTCTGGCTGGTGTCTGATTCTTTTGTTCTCCAGATGACACCTGCCTTGGTTGTCTCGCTGGAGTCCTGGTCTGACCCCCGCTGATAAGCTCCTCCTCTCTTATGAGGGCATTCTAGATGGCATCATGCAAGGTTTGAGGCATCAAAATCCTGACCTTTGCACATATGTTGTCATTAAGGATGAACACAAACCTGTTGACCTTAAGTTTGTCAGTGTTAAGGTGCGGAGAATACCGGAGTAGCTCCATAAAATGGGGCTCGTACTCGCGCGTCTTACGATCACCATGTCGGAAGGCGTTAAACTCATTGAGTTGTTGCTCAATGAATTCCTCTAACAGGTACCTCTCTCGGAATCCTTCCTCGAACAGTTCCCATGACACGTCTTCGATGGCCATGTTCAGCTGCGGTAGGAGCGTCTTCCACCATAGAAGAGCACCCCCTTTCATTTGAAAGACTGCCATGTGAACCTTCATGTTGGAGGTATAATCGCAAAGTGCAAAGCATATCGCCATAATCTCCAACCATGCCTCGGCGGAGGCACCGTTCGGGGCACCAAAGAACTTAGGAAGTTTTACCTTCTCGAGTTCACTGTGAATGCTACCAGTACCGACCGGAGCATGTGGCAGAACCTCAGTGGGTGCCGGTGCCCTGGCCTCATCTCTGTCCAAAAGGCTGATCAATGCCTCAGACATGCGCTGAAAAGATCTCATCATTTCGACCACAACACCAACTACTATCTGCTCCTGTCCGACAACTTGCTCATCTTCCTAGGGGTTAGATCTCTCAAGCGAGGATGGCACTAGAGGCATCGGGCCTCCTCCCCTAGCACCCCATCATCTGCCTCCATGGCGTCCTTTAACCATGATTACCTGCACGAATACAAGTCAAATCAATTAGTAACATTATAATCAAATAATACCAACGAAAGTCGTAGCGATCCCAAGTCGTGGGTTGAGCCTGCTCTGATACCACATATAAGATCTTTGACCAGTACGACTCCTATGATGTACCACCAGTAAAAGTACTTTAGAACATTTTTTTCGTGTGTTTTTCTTTTTATAAATTCTACTTTTGTGTAAGGTTTAAAAAAGCCTTCCCTTAACTTGCAGAATATAAAGGACCTGAGTGAAGAAAAATTGGCTTTCATGACATACAACATCTAAAATTTTTATTAGGGTTGCGCAACATGCAATGACTTTTAAAATTAATGGTACGCAAGTCATAATATAAATTCTGGTAAAAGATTAACATAATATAACAAGGTGGAGTCATTAAAAGCAATGCTTGTTAAGTCATTAAAACTATCTAAGCCTTTTTCTCATGGTAGTTCCTAAGAGAAACATCAATAAACAAGGGAGTCTTTGGCATCAATTCCTAGAATCCCTATTGAATATGTAAGAAGTGAAAATACTGAAATGAGTTAGAATGTTTAATCAAATACTTCTAGGAGATGTTACTACCAAGAAGGTCATGAGTGATTTAATTGAATACGAGGTGAGTGGTACAATTCTAAGGGTTAACTTGTTGACCAATCCTTTCTAAAACCAACTTCTCTTTAATAATTAAATCCCATCCTTTAACAACTAAAACTCACCATTTAGGAATCATCCTTTCCAACTGAATGCACTATTTTCGTAAGCATTCCTTTTCATCACTAAATTAAATAATAATAATAAAAAAATTCCTTTTTCAACTATTCTTTTATAATTAGCAATTGAAGACAACGAGTTATGATAACCGAAGTCAAATTCACCAGGAATATAAAGGTTTAACCTATGCAAAAGGGAATTTAACCAATATCTCGATACTTATTTAGGGCAGAATGGGTTAACCAAGCTTAGCAATAATTATGACATAAATGGGTTAAGCTACCATTATCAACACAATGGAAACTTACCTATTCATTCAATAAATTTCTAACCAACTAATGGAATACAAACTCATCCCGCTTAGAAACACCTTGCAAAGAATAAGTTCAATAATTTGGGATGGCCTCTTCGTCGTTACTCTGTACCCTCTTGACTAAGTGGGATTGTTTTAAAACACAACTCAGTTAGCACATAATTTTGATATTTAATAAATCCAATTACAGGGAGCTGAAATTATTGGGCAGCAGAAATAGATGAAATCTTAGATTTTACATGTGTGAGCTTGTGTGCATATTATGTGTGCCCTTGTGTGTATCAATGAAAACAGAAGTAAAAAAATTTCTGGTTATATTTGCGTAACTCCTCTCTATATAATTGAAGAACATAATTAATAAATATTAATTCTTA
This sequence comes from Picea engelmannii, assembly GCA_009831015.1. NCBI lineage: Eukaryota > Viridiplantae > Streptophyta > Pinopsida > Pinales > Pinaceae > Picea > Picea engelmannii. The sequence continues at coordinate 17,938 of ML800140.1, forward strand.
TTTTAAATGTTTTTTTTTTAACACTAGAAAAAATGTTATTTGACAGTAGGAAGAAAGGTTTTGAAAAAGAGTGGGCTAACTAGAGAGTAATCTGCTTCCAGAGTTACCGTTTTTGGCAAGATATCTCATTGCCTAGACACATTGTGCCAACTTCTGTAAAAAATGAATGAAAGGTAATTCGATGACTTATTACAATGGTAAATGTTTCATGAGATAAAAATAATGGTATCACTACCTAAGGATAGAATTGATGCTCATCAACTTCAAAAACCACAGTCACGCCAAATCAATAGCTACTAGTCCACAACATTTACTCATGCGCAGACTTGAATACCAGTCGCAATCTACTACTGTAGCATTTTATTTTACAACGAAATCACAGTTACACAACACACCCTAACCTTTATAAATGAATTGAACTGGCAGGGTAATTGTTTGGTGGAAACTTGTGTAACCTTTATAAATGTGACCAACATTATCGTTGGGTGGAATCCTGGGTAACCTTTATAAATGCGACCCGCATTATTGTTGGGTGGAAACCTATGTAACCTTTATAAATACGACCAATATTATCGTTGGGTGGAAACCTGTGTAATCTTTATCATGTGTAAACATTATGTGAGCAATGTTATCACTGTGTATAACTTTGAGTAAACAGTAACCATCGTGATAGTAAAAATATGCAAGAAATTACTATTGAAGATTTATACTCACTACAAATTACTATCCACCATCATTAATTCACATTAGTTAAAAATTTGCATAATATTACGGTTATCAAATTTACCTTCGCTATACTAGGTAAGCGCAAAGTATAAATTCGCAAATGTCAACATTGTAAGAAATGGTTGGGAATTCATAGTTCAAGAACTCAGGTAAGAAGTCAATCGCCGACAAGGCAGGGATGATCAATCATGCCCAAAATTTGAGAAATGAAGATGTTTATTAAATAAAGCGTTGTCAAGGTAAAACATATAGGAAATTCACAGGCCAGAGGCATATATAAAAAAAAAAACAGAGCAAATTTTCCAGAGTTACTAGGTAGACCAATGTATAAAGACACAAAACCACACAGTAAATTCACCAAGAAATGTATCAACGTAGACTTAATTTTCCTAGAATGAATGGAAAAACATAGAGGGATTCAATCACAAGAAGGTGCAGGACAACAACTACCAAGGACAACAATAGAGGTAGACGGCGGATGGTTTCATCCTTCACTTCATCATCCTCGCATAGGAAAGTAGGGCGTTGAGATCCATAGGTCCTTTAATGCTAAGGCGATGACCATAGATTAAGTTCTTGGCTGACTGCTCAAGCGAGGACTGGTGAGCTAGGGAAGAAGGCTAAACAACCAAGAAAATCCAACTCCACATAGCAAGGTGGTCTAGACATGCGGGAAAATGAAGGCCATGGGAGACAACAACCATCGAGCTAGTCTAAGACAAGTTTCCGTCATCACCTTAAAAGACATTAGTTTACTTTTCCAATAAACAAGCAGATCCAAGCATAAGTGCTAATACCATCTACCAAATAGAAATTAAGAGAGCGTAACATTGCTTGATCGCCCGCTCCAAATGACGTCCCGCGCGTTCCGTGCAACTACCGCTTGCTGACCGTCGAGACTTCACCGGTACCTCCCAGCCAATGCCAGGGGTACTCTTGTCCCCCCTTAGCCCCCCGAGCCACAAAGGGGCCACAAACACTATCCAGATATTTCGACTAGCTCCTAGCTCACCTCGCAAGGCCGAGCTACCACTCCTCTCCGAGCTGGGTATCCCGACTCCCACAAGTAAATCAGTCAAGTGGATATTTTTATAGCGTAACGTTACACAAACAGAATATCATCAAACCTCCATCACCTCCCTTCATTATATAGAGTTTTGAACTTCTTTTCTTTCCTAAAATCTCATTTAATTAAAGTTTTTAAAATAAATTCCTAAAAATTCTTCTCTGTACAAGTGTCACCCATCCCCTTCATTCCTCCATAAATTAATTTATTTAATTAATTAATTATCTTTATTTCCCTCACTCACCTAGAGTTACTCCTAGAATCACTCCTAGCTGTCCCCAAATTCTCTTAAAGGTTTTAATAACTTTCCATTTTATTAAATTGCTAGCTCAGTTTAAATTAGAAAGCTCTGAAATGGTAGATTCTTTACTAAGTTTGACTTTCCTCTTTTTCCCTTAAGTTCCCCTTTTTCCCTTTTTATGTTACCTCTTTTCCTAGTTTCCTAAAAAAAAATTTTTTCCCTCTTTCCCCTTTTTAATTAGAACTCAAAAAGGCAGGTGTGGAAATTAACCCCTTTTCCCTTTTATAATTTAATTAGTATATTTTAAATTATCAAGAAAATAAAACAATTTATTCCCTTTTTACATTTTATATCAACATATTTTTTTTCTTTTTATGAATAAATTAAATTTCTTACTCCCTTCATGTTACAAGATTTAACAAATATCATAATGATTATTTAAGTTGTTTTTATTTTTATTTTATTATTATTATTTTATAGAAGACAAAATTTTACCACTATCATAATTTAGACTTAGACCTTAAATTTCATACTGGGCGACATTTAATTAGGGAAATTGTTTTAAAAAAAAACTTAACATGTTATTCATCCTAAGGACATCTAGGTTCATCCCTCTATCATTGACAACACGGCGTGCCCTTCAGGACGCACCAGGTGCTCCAAGGGTGCCACTCACCTCATCTGTTCCCTTGCGCGATGTGCCCTTCAGGACGCACCATATGCTCCAAGGGTGCCACTCACCTCTTGACTGACTTGGTAGACATCTATAACCCCTGGAGTAAATAATCTGCCAGGTGAACTTGTGGGAGACTAAGGGCTTCTAAGGAATAAGGGCCCTGCATTACTTCGTGCCCCTTAGAATCATCGTGAGTGACTATCGCAGTCTTCCCTCATGACATCGTGGGTCCTCTCGAACTAGGTAATCATTAACCTAGAGTTCGATCCATGGCAGGACTGCTAGTAGGCTATGGAAGGGTTGTTGTCCACACCTCTTTCTCAACATCTCTGGTAGTTGTACATGACCCCTTTAATCCACATGTGAGTTTGGTCAGCAAGCTATCATCAACCTGCATCATCAACAAATCATGTCAGAACATATCCATATCATATCATCTAATCAGATGAACTAATATCACAGTAAAACAATCAAACCCCAATGGTATACTTCCTGACTCAATCGAGAGTCCAAGGGGTTCCATCAATGCCTCTGCATCCTCGAGGTCCAGAATCCTACATAGTCAGTGAAACCAAGTCGATAGCACCTATCTATGTCAAAGTGGTAAAACAACATGTCATCAACCCATAACGCCTCATAATTAAAATCAAAATTTTTAATAGCATAATAATCTGGATCACTTGTGAGCAAGTGTCCTCAAAGACTAAGTTCGCTCAGTTCACCAGAGCGGGATGTTACATACACTCCCTCTTGATCTAAACATCGTCCCAAAGTTTCATAGTATATACCGAAATAAAGTGTATCATAGTATCATATGTCTATCACCAAACAAAAATGGAAGCTGCTGGCGCATATCATATGCATCCTCCCAGGTCGTCGAGTGTGGACTATAATTGTCCCACTGGACCTTTACCTGATCTACCATTCGACATTGTAGTTGTTGAAGGAGATGATCCAAGATGTGGATTGGCTCAGCCATCAACGCCCCCTCGTCCGATACCTACAAGGAACCTATGTCAATAACATGTGTAGGATCACTAATATAATGTCTCAAAACAGATACATGAAAAATGTCCTACATATGCCTCAAAGAATCATGAAAGGCTAGTCGATAGGCCACAGGTCCCTTTTTCTCCACAATCTCGAAAGGTCCCATGAACCTAGGAGAGAGTTTAGATCCCTTTCCAAACTTGATCAAACTCTTATGCGGTTTAACACGCAAGAAGACTCGATCGCCGACCTCGTAACTACGGTTGACATGGTGTGCATCGGCATAACTCTTCTGTCGATCATGCACTTCTTTAATTCTTTCTCTTATTGTTTTCATTTGCTCTTCCATTTCTTGTATCACTCCTGGTCCCACTAGGACCATATCCTGAATCCGATCCCAACTCAAAGGCATCCGACACGGTTTCGCATAAAGAAACTCGAAAGGCACCATCTTAATGGTGCTATGGTAACTGTTATTGTAAGCGAACTCCACTAGTGGCAATAATTCTTCCCAACACTTTTGTTGGTCCATCACATACATGCACAACATGTCCTCCAAGTTTTGGTTCATTCGTTTAGTCTTCCCGTCCGTCTCTAGGTGATACACAGTACTAAAGTTAAGTTGGGTTCCCAAGGCCTCTTGGAAACTCGTCAAAAATCATCCAGTAAACGTCGATCCTTGATTAGATATAATCCTCTTAGGCACGCCATGCAGCCTCACAATCTCACTGATGAAGACTCTAGCTATGTTAGGTGCTTGATACATCGTACGGATAGGAATAAAGTGAGCACTCTTCATCAGAGTGTCTACTACTATGAAAATTGAGTCATGTCTCCTTGCCATCAGTGGAAATCCAACAATAAAATCCATCAAAATAACCTCCCATTTTGATTCCAGAATAGCGAGTGGTTGTAGTATTCCTGCTGGGTGTCTATGTTCAGCCTTTACCTATTGACATTCTAAACATCTGGCCACATAGTTGACTATGCCGACCTTCATTCCCTTCTAGAAGAATAAGGGTTTAAGGTTTTCCCTCATCTTTGTAACTTCCGGGTGAGCCATGTAAATGGCTCTATGAGCCTCGCTCAAGATCAACATCCTCAACTCGTCATTCGGTGGTATGTAGATCCAATTTTTAAACTTCAATAATCCATCGCTATCAAATGAAAATCCTTCAAATCATGGTACCATCATTGTGTTTTGTCTGATAAAACCTTCGACCTCTTTGTACCAGTCATTGTCATGATGTAAATTTAGAATCTTTTCACATAGATTCCTCTGAAGAGGTAACACCTAAAATATCCATGGTCTCTGACTCAATGTGTCAGCCACTCGATTAACTATTCCTTTTATGTAAGTAATCCCGAAGTTGTACTCGCTAAGCAATTCCGACCAACGTCGTTGTCATGCATTCAGGTCACTTTCCGTAAAGATGTGTTGTAGTCTAGAGTGGTCAGTCTTTAGTTCAAATTTTCATTCGACAAGGTAGTGTCTCCAAACCTTCAAAGCATATACGATGGATAACAACTCCAAATCGTATTTCACGTAGTTCTCCTCATGCCTTCTCAGTTTCCTTGAAATGTAAGCGATCACTTGTCCGTATTGCATCAAGACTCCGCCTAAGCCTTCCTTGGATGTGTCAGTGCATACCAAGAAGCCTACATCCATTTCAAGGAACTTTAGTATTAGAGTTGTTGTCAACAACTCCTTGATCCTCCGAAATGCTTTCGCGCATTTCTCGGTCCAAACAAACTTCTTGTTTTTCTTCTGTAATTCCATGATCGGATTTTCTATCTTCGAAAACCCCTCAACGAACCGTCTATAGTATCCTACTAAACCCATGATGCTACGCACTTCTGGGACATTTTTCGATGCAGGCCATTCCATTATAGCCTTGACCTTGGCTCGATCCATGGCGATGCCTTTGTCGGAGATGACATGCCCTAAGTAGTGAATATTTGATTGATAAAATGAGTATTTGGACAACTTCCCATACAATTTGTGCTCTCGCAGGCACCGTAGTACCAAGCACAAGTGCTCATCATGCTCCTCTATCATCCGCGAGTAGATCAAAATATCGTCAATGAAAACTTGGATAAAATTGTCCAAGTACTTGAGGAACACCCCATTCATCAAACTCATAAATACCCCTAGGGAATTTGTCAGTCCAAATGGTAAAATAGTAAACTCGTAATGTCCAAACCTCATCTTAAAAGCGGTGTTAGGGATGTCATCTTCCTTATTCCATAACTGGTAGTATCATGATCTCAAGTCGATCTTTGAGAACACCGTTGCACCCTTCATTTGATTGAACAAATCATCAATCCTAGGCAACGGATATTGATTCTTGATCGTGGCCTTGTTCGATTGATGGTAGTCAATGCAGAGCCTCCATGACCCATCCTTCTTTCGTATGAAAATAACAGGTGCCCCCCATGGTGACACACTAGGATATATGAGTCCCAGGTCCAGCAACTCCTTTAGTTGCATTTTCAACTCTTGTAACTTCGGGGTGGACATTCGATAAGGCGTTCTTGCTATTGGTTCAGTCCCCAGTTTTAGATCTATGTTAAAATCCAATTCCCTCTCCGAAGTTATCCCAGGTAACTCCTCCGAAAATACGTCCACAACTCTCTCACCACCGGAAGGTGTTCTAAACCTTTCTCTAATCCCTTCTCATTTAACGCAAGGATTACATAAAGCTTGCACCCATTGCACATGCTCTTCCATAGCTGTAAAGAAGAGATGAACCTCAAGGAAACTCCCTGGTTCCATCCTACAATCACACGTCTCTGTCCCTCAGCATTGACCAAGCTCAATTGTTTCTTCTTACAGTTGAGTATCACCTCATGCGACTCTATCCAGTCCATACCAATCACAACATCATAAGATCCTAAGATCATGACATATAGGTTGGATCTTGTGAAAAACTCTCCCAGGTTAAGGATACAGCCCATAACCTTTCCTCCAACCTTCTGTTTGGCTCCTGAAGCCATCTCTATGAAACTAAACGCATCCTGTTTGACTACCTTTACCTTAATCCTTTTTAGCACTGCACCAGAAATGAAACTCTCGGTAGCACCGGGATCTATCAAAATGCTAAGGGTTTGGTCAACGACAATACCTGTCGTCTCAAGAACAATCGACTGATGCTCTGACTGGCGGTTATTCACCGCTGCATGAATCTGATGGGCCTTGACCATATCTCCCATAGTAGTGGGTCCGCCCGATCCAGACGCTCTAGTCCTCTCCATTGATAGTTGCACTGGTAGTGTGGATTCACACACGTTCAACACCCCTTCTTCTGCCCAGTAGTCCTGGTACCTAAAGTAGAAGATGACGGCCCACCGGCCTGGAATCCTGGTTTGTTCTACTGAATAGGACTAAACTGCTACTGCTATGGTCGACACTACTGCTAATGCTGTGGTCTCCGGTAAGGTGTTCGCTGCTGAGGCATCGGTCATCGAGGTGTAGTGAAAGTGTGTCCCCTCTGAAAGCCACAATATCCCAATGTATGTCTGGCTGGTGTCTAATGTTGTTGTTCTCTAGATGACACCTGCCCTGCTAGTCTCTCTGGAGTCCTGATCTGACCCCCATTGATAAGCTCCTTCTCTCCTATGAGAGCCTTCTGGATGACATCATGCAAGGTTTGAGGCATCAAAATCCTGACCTTTGCATGTATGTTTTCATTAAGGTCGAACACGAACCTGTTGACTTTAAGTTTCTCAGTGTTAAGGTGTGGAGCATACCGGAGCAGCTCCATAAAATGGGCCTCATACTCGGGCACCATACGACCACCCTATCGTAAGGAATTGAACTCATTGAGCTACTACTCAATGAATTCCTCTGACAGGTACCTCTCTTGGAACCATCCCTCGACCAGTTCCCATGGCATGTCTTTGATGGCCATGTTCAGCTACGGTAGGATCGTCTTCCACCATAGAAGAGCACTCCCCTTCAGTTGAAATACCACCATGTAGACCTTCATGTTGGAGGTATAATCGCGAAGTGAAAAGCACATCGACATAGTCTCCAACCATGCCTCAGTGGCTGCATCGTCCGGGGCACCAAAGAATTCGAGAAATTTGAACTTCTCGAGTTCACAGTGAATGCTACTAGTACCGATCGGAATGCATGGAGAAACCTCAATGGGTGTCGATGCCCTAGTCTCATTTCTTTCCAAATGGCTGATCAGTGCCTCAGACATGTTCTAAAAATATCTCATCGTTCCGAGCACATCACCAACTACTATCTTCTCCTGTCTGACAACCTACTCGTTTCCCTGGGGGTTAGATCCCTGAGGCATGGATGCCACTAGAGGCATTCTGCCTCCTCCCCTAGCACCCCATCATTTTCCTCTGTGACATCCTTTAACCATGATTACCTGCATGAATACAAGTCAACTCAATTAGTAACATTATAATCAAATTATATCAATGAAAGTTGTAGCGATCCCAAGTCGTGGGTTGAACCCACTCGGATACCACATGTAAGATCCCCGACCGATACGACTCCTAAGATGTACCACCGGTAAAAGCACTTTAGAACATTTTTTTTTGTGTTTTTCTTTTTATAAATTCTACTTTTTCACAAGGTTTAAAAAGGCCTTCCCCTAACTTGCAGAATATAAAGGACCTGAGTGAAGCAAAATTGGCTTTCTTGATGTACAACATCTAAAACTTTTCTTGGGGTTGCACAACATGCACCGACTTTTAAAATTAATGGTATGCAAGTCATAATATAAATTCTGGTGAAAGATTAAGATAATTTAACAAGGTGGAATCATTAAAAACAATGCTTGTTAAGTCATTAAAACTATCTAAGCCTTTTTCTCATGGTAGTTCCTAAGAGAAACATCAAGAAACAAGGGAGTCTTTGGCATCAATTCCTGGAATCCCTATTGAATATGTAAGAAGTGAAAATACTGAAATAAGTTAGAAGGTTTAATCAAATACTTCTGGGAGATGTTACTACCAGGAAGGTCATGAGTGATTTAATTGAATACAAGGTGAGTGGTAAAACTCTAAGGGTTAACTTGTTGACCAATCCTTTTTAAACCCAACTTCCCTTTAATAATTAAATCCCTTCCTTTAACAACTAAAACTCATCATTTAGGAATCATCCTTTCCAGCTGAACGTACTATTTTCATAAACATTCCTTTTTATCACTAAATTAAATAATAATAATAATAACATTCCTTTTTCAACTACTCGTTTATATTTAGCAATTGAAGACAGTGAGTTATGATAAGGGAAGTCAAATTCACCAGGAATATAAAGGTTTAAAATACGCATAAGGGAATTTAACCAATATCTTGATACTTATTTATGGTAGAATGGGTTAACCAAGCTTAGCAATAATTATGACAGAAATGGGTTAAACTACCATTATCAATGCAATGGAAACTTACCTATTCATTCAATAAATTTCTAACCAACTAATTGAATACAGACTCATCCTGCTCAGAAACACCTTGCAAAGGATAAGTTCAAGAATTTGGGATGGCCTCTTCGTCATTACTCTGTACACTCTTGACTAAGTGGGATTGTTGTAAAACACAACTCAGTTAGCACATAATTTTGATATTTAATAAATCCAATTACAGGGAGCTAAAATTATTGGGTAGCAGAAATAGATGAAATCTTAGATTTTACGTGTGAGTTCATGTGCATATTATGTGTACCCTTGTGGGTATCAATGAAAAGACAAGTAAATTTTTTTCTAGTTGTATTTGCATAACTCCTCTCTATATAACATAATTAATAACTATTAATTCTTATTTTAAATGTTTTTTTTTTAACACCAGAAAAAATGTTATTTGATAGTAGGAAGAAAGGTTTTGAAAAAGAGTGGGCTAACTAGAGAGTAATCTTCTTTGAAAGTTACCCTTTTTGGCAGGTTATCTCGCTACCCAAACACACTGCACCAACTGCTGTAAAAAATGAATGAAATCTAATTCGCTGACTTATTACAATGCTAAATGTTGCATGAGATAAAAATAATGGTATCGCTACCTAAGGATAGAATCGATGCTCATCAACTTCAACAACAATAGTCACGCCAAATCAATAGCTACCATTCCATAACGTTTACTCATGCTCAGACTTGAATACCAGTCACGGTCTACTACAATAGCGTTTTATTTTACAGTGAAATCATAGTTACACAACACGCCCTAACCTTTATAAATGCATTGAACCGGTACGGTAATCGTTGGGTGGAAACTTGTGTAACCTTTATAAATGTAACAAGCATTGTCATTGGGTGGAATCCTGGGTAACCTTTATAAATGCGACCAGCATTATCCTTGGGTGGAAACCTATGTAACCTTTATAAATGTGACTAGCATTATCATTGGGTGGAAACCTGTGTAATCTTATCATGTGTAAACATTATGTGACCAGTGTTATTGTTGTGTATAACTTTGAGTAAATAGTAACCATCGTGACAGTAAAAATATGCAAGTAATTACTATTGAAGATTACACTCGCTACAAATTACTATCCACCATGAATAATTCATATTAATTAAATTTTTTAATAAGATTACGGTTATCAAATTTACCTTCGTTATACTAGGAAAACGCAAAGAATAAATTCACAAATGTCAACACTGTAAGGAATTGCTTGGCATTCGTAGTTCAAGAAATCAAGTAAGAGGTCAATCGCCGACAAGGCAGGGATGATCAATCATGCCCAAAATTTGAGAAAGGAAGATGTTGATTAAATAAAGAATTGTCAAGGTAAAACATATAGGAAATTCACAAGCCAGAGGTATATATAAAAAAAAAACAGAGCAAATTTACCTTTAAGAGTATATGGCAGAGTTACAAGGCAGACCAATGTATAAAGACACAAAACCACATAGTAAATTCGCTAAGAGATGTATCAACGCAGACTTAATTTACCTAGAATGAATGGAAAAACATAGAGGGATTCAATCACAAGAAGGTGCAGGACAAAAACTGCCAAGGACAACAACAGAGGTAGACAGTGGATGGTTTCGTCCTTCGCTTCATCATCCTCACACAGGAAAGCAGGGCATTGAGATCCATAGGTCTTTTAACGCTAAGGCGATGACAATATATTAGGCTCCTGGCCGACTGCTAAGGTGAGGACTGATGAGCTAGGGATGAAGGCTAAACAACCAAGAAAATCACACTCCACATAGCAAGGTGGTCTAGACATGCGGGAAAATGAAGGCCATGGGAAACAACAACCATTGAGCTAGGATAAGACAAGTTTTTGTCATCAACTTAAAAGACATCAGTTTTCTTTTCCAATCAACAAGCAGATCCAAGCATAAGTCCTAATACCATCTACCAAACAGAAATGAAGAGAGTGTATCATTGCCTGATCACCTACTCTGAATGACATCCCACATGCTCCATGCAACTCCCGCTTGCCGACTATTGAGACTTCACTGGTACCTCCTAGCCAATGCTAGGGGTACTCTCCTTCCCCCTTAGCCCCCCGAGCCGCAAAGGGGCCACACACACTATCCAAATATTTTGACTAGCTCCCAGCTCACCTCGCAAGGCTGAGCTACCACTCCTCTCCGAGATGGGTATCCCAACTCCCACAAGTAAATTAGTCAAGTGAATATTTCTACAGCATAACGTTACACAAACAAAAGATCTTCCAACCTCCATCACCTCCCTTCATTATATAGAGTTTCAAACTTCCTTTCTTCCCTAAAATCTCATTTAATTAAAGTTTTTAAAATAAATTCCTAAAAATTCTTCTCCGTACAAGTGTCACTCGTCCCCTTCATTCCTCCATAAATTAATTTCTTTAATTAATTAATTATCTTTATTTCCACCACCCACCTAGAGTTACTCCTAGAATCACTCCTAGGTGTCCCCAAATTCTCTTACAGGTTTTAATAACTTTCCCTTGTATTAAATTACTAGTTCAGTTTAAATTAAAAAGCTCTTGAATGGTAGGTTCTTTACTAAGTTTGACTTTCCGCTTTTTCCTTAAGTTCCCCTTTTTCCCTTTATATGTTACCTCTTTTCCTAGTTTCCTAAAAAAAATTGTTTTCCTTCTTTCCCCTTTTTAATTAGAACTCAAAAAGGCAGGCTTGGAATTTAACCCCTTTTCCCTTTTATAATTTAATTAGTATATTTTAAATTATCAAGAAGATAAAACAATTTATTCCCTTTTTACATTTTATATCAACAGATTTTTTTCTTTTTATGAATAAATTAAATTTCTTACTCCCTTCATGTTACAATATTTAACGAAGATCATAATGATTGTTTAAGTTGTTTTATTATTATTATTATTATTATTATTTTATAGAAGATAAAATTTTACCACTATTGTAATTTAAACTTAGACCTTAAATTTCGTACTAGGCGACATTTAATTAGGGAAATTGTTTTAAAGAAAAAATTAACATGTTATTCGTCCTAAGGCCATCTAGGTTCATCCCTCTATCATCGACAACACGACATGCCCTTTAGGATGCACTAGGTGGTCCAAGGGTGACACTCACCTCATTTGTTCCCTTGTGCGACGTGCTCTTCAGGACGCACCACGTTCTCTAAGGGTGCCACTCGCCTCTTGACTGACTTGGTAGACATATATAACCCCTCGAGTCAATAATCCACCAGGTGAAATTGTGGAAGACTAAGGGCCTCTAAGGAATAAGGCCCCTACCTTACTGCATGCCACATAGAATCATCATGAGCGACTGTTGCAGTCTGCCCTCACGACATCGTGGGTCCTCTCGAACTAGGTAATAATTAACCTACAATTCGAGCCACGGTGGGAGTACTAGTAGGCTATGGCAGGGATACTGTCCACACCTCTCCCTCAACATCTCTGGTAGTCATGCATGACCCCTTTACTCCACATGTGAGTCTGGTCGGCAAGCTATTGTTAGCCTGCGTCATCAACAAATCATGTCAGAACATATCCATATTATATCATCTAATCAGATGCACTAATATCACAATAAAAAAATCAAACCCCAATGGTATACTCCCTAACTCAATCCAGAGTCCAAGGGGTTCCATCGATGCCTCTGCATCCTTGAGGTCCAGAATCCTAGACACTGAGTAAAATCGAGTCAATAGCACCTATCTATGTCAAAGCAGTAAAACAACATGTCATCAACCAATAACACCTCATAATTAAAATCAAAAGTTTTAATATCATAATAATCCGGATCACTTGCAAGCAAGTGTCCTCAAAGACTAAGTTCCCTCAGTGCGCCAGAGAAGGATGTTACATCTTGATGGTAATATTGTAAAATTTCCTAATGGATTAACCATCATGCCTCTTTTAAACATCATTCAAAATCTTTTATTTACTCCAAATGACATATTTTATTTCTTGTTGATGACATATTTGAAATCCCTCAATGGCATCTTTGGATTTACCCTAATGGAATATTTAGTTTTAACCTAATGGTAATCATAGAAAAAATTCAGATGGATTAACAATTGTGCCTCTTTTAAATATCTGCATAGATCCATCTTAATTCGAGATCTATAATTCACCAAGAGACATCAAATTCATCAAGATGCAAATTTTTTTAGAGTACAAAACCTGAAGAAGTTTTTTCCTCTCAAAAGATATATGATTCGATGACTCTAGGCACATGATAGAGTCTAAGTTAAGATCTATCCACATTGGTTATATATATATATAAAGAACTAGCATAGATCCATCTTAACTCAAGCTCTATCAAGCGCCTAGAGGCATCAAATCATATATATATATATATATATATATATATATATATATATATATATATATATATATATATATATATGATAATGAAGATGAGTAGTGTCTACTAAGACCAACTAGTCTGTGGGAGATTAATAAAGTAAGAGGTTACTTCAATTTCTTTAAAATTGTATTTCTATGCTCAAAAAACATTAAGAGAATAGTTCCAATATCACCATAATTTTGATGACTTGGGAGCTTGGGGATTTTTAAATTGGGATTTAATATGCGTATAGGTAGGGAAATCCAAGAGGAAGTGTTTTTCATATTCTACGTGCTTAGATTCTCTCATCCCATGGTGTTTTGAGAGTTTGCAAGGCCCAATTTCAGTATGTAGTTCATGAGATTTTTTTTTTATTTTAGCAACCAAGAGGAAGTATTTTTCATATTCTACGAGCTTAGATTCTCTCATCCCATGGTGTTTTGGGAGTTTTCCAAGGCGCAGTTTTACTATGTAGGTCATGAGAGTTTGTTCTTATTTTAGCAATGTTGATTTTCTTCTTTCCACTTTTCAAAATAGAGAGGTAATTTTGATCTTATAAATTAGGGTTGACCACCTCCTTATAGTATATTAATTTTCAGATAAAGTAAAATAACTTTATATCAACTCTATAGAGAGAGATAAATTGAAAGTAAAACAATTAATATTCCACACATGGGTTCACTTTAATTCTCCACATGAGTGAGATGTGTAATTCCTTCAATTCTTAATATAGAGTTAACACAAGTCATTTAAAAAAAAATTACTAACAAGAAAATTTATTTCAATATCAGCTATATATATATATATATAGAGAGAGAGAGAGAGAGAGATAACCATTGAAAGTGAAAGAAAATATTATTCTTTATCACACCACACATTCTCCTTAAATTTAGAAGTGACAATATTTGTAATATTATCGATATTTTGCATGATGACTTCTTCTTATATTCTCCAATGATTTATCCAAGATTTGGCATATTTATGCACTCCCTACTTGAGCCGCTAGTGGTTTTCTAGTGGTTTTGGTTAGATTTTGAAGCAATTTTTGGTAGCCTCTTGTCATCCATTTTGTTTATAGTTTTTGTACATTAGGTACCTAGTCATACAAATTCTCTCGATGGGGGGAAGGCTTGCTTCAATGAGGAAGAAAGGATGGGGTGTATTTTTGTTAATTTCAAGATTATAAGTTATAAAATTATTTTTTCTAGATATAGTGCAACTCCAAACTTCACATTCATATAAGATAACCAAAGTGACTATAGTGTGAAATAAGAGTTTTTTTATCCCAAAGCCAAATGTCACTTGATTTACATGCCACATGTTAGCTCCATGTTGAGCACTGAAGGACTTTCTCCCTCATACTAAACCCACCATTCAAATGTTTTAACCATAAGAATTTTTTCACTTTCAATATATATATATATATATATATATATATATATATATATA
>ML800140.1:32860-50436 GCA_009831015.1 Picea engelmannii
AAGTAAAGTAAAAAGAACCTGTGTGATGAATACGGATTTTAATATCAATTTCTCTCTATATATGTATAATTTATATAAAATTGTTTACTTAATGTGGATGTTAAAATATTTTTTTTAATTCCACATGTCAACACACAAAGACAATGTTAAAAGAGGTGTACATCGAAATATTTTATTTATGGCCCATATTGAAATTATTTTTTTCTTATTAATATTTATCTAAATTCCAAATGTCGACTCCATAATATTAATAATGGAAGCAATTAAGCATCTCCCTTATTGTTGGAAGTAGAATTGTTTTACTTAAGATGGATATTGAAATAGTTTATTTATGCTAGACATTGAAATACTTTTTTGTTACTAATATTTTTTCAAATGTCCCCTGTAAACTCAATGTTGAACATGAAAGGTATTACACATTTCCCTTATACTTATTGTGGAAAGAACCTTTCTATGCAATAAAGATTTTTTTTTGTAAATTCATAAGAAATATTCTTCTAATTTTTCAAAATATCAATTTAAACAAAAATAAATTATTGTTCAAAGTTTTAATATCATACAAAGTGAATTTTTTAATTGTGATTGTCATTTATATGATATCTAAACTAATCACAAATCTTACTACTATATTGAAAACAATTACATTATTAAAGTTCTGTAGTCTTCATTTCCTACTTGAATTAATAAATCGATTTTCTTATATGTACTATATTTAATAATTTATTTATTTATCATGTTTAAAATAAAATTGATCAAAATAAACTGGAAATAATTTACCATTAATACTTTATAATTATATATTTAATAATTTATTTACTTACCATGATTAAAATAAAATTGATCAAAATAAACTAGAAATAATTTACCATTAATACTTCATAGTTATATTTTTTAAATGTTAATGTTATGCTTTTTAATTTGTGGAATAATTATGGGAGTGCACTTCTCATGAAAGGATTGTGAAAATGTATTTTTGGTTTTCTAATTAATATCAATCATTTTTTCTACTTTCCACTTTGTATGGTGATTGGAGAAATGTGGGAAGCTTATTTTAAATGTTTAATGTTTATTTATATAAGTTAAAAAATATATATTTATTTTTAATAAAATGTAACTATATTATATATAGAAAATATCTACAACGTATATAAATTTTTTTTTCAATTTACTCATTTACTTATAAAAAAGCACTTTTTAATATATTCATTATTTAATCTATTCATTAATTTATTAAAAAAATAGTTTTAATCTATTCATTATTTAATGGTATATGGTGTACTTCTAAGTTGGCGATGCTCAACATGCATGCATAAACAACCGAGGACATTTCTCCCTTAGTGACTTTATTTTTATAAAGTGATTTGATAAAATTGAGTCTTTTATTTTTTAATGTGTAAAAGTGACTTTATGAAGGTGTAGGTGACTTAATTGACTTAATTGATCTCAATGGAGGATTAGGTCATAGTCGTTGATTTCATGAGGGAAAGATTATATCTTGATCGGCAATTGTGTTGAAAGACCAAGGGTTAGGGTAGTTACACATTGAAAATACATAAAGGAATCTCTAGTGGAGAAGTGAGGTACACTTTTTGAGGAGAAGGGAGAGGGAATTTGAATAGTCATGCATCCCAACAGAGATTGATCTTAGAGGGAAAGAGTAGCAACTGAGAGATTTGGCATGCATCCCTAGGAGAGGGATAAGAATATACTCCAAGGATAAAATAACAACATTTAATTATGTCGATACAGTAGCTACAATAAGGGTTGTACATCAGTGATTGTTGGTCATGCAACAAGAGGAATGCACATAAATCGAGGTTATCATTAAACAAAAATTTGGCTCAATTTCCTAGTAATTTTTGTTGGGTGAGATATGTTCTTCAAGGTACAATACACTAAAATAATTTTATCGCACAATTCCCAATGTGCTTTGGTATTGTTGGTAACTATATAGGGTCGTACAGGCTGTATAATGAAGCCACATTTCCCAAGACTGATTTACGGCTCATTTTTCAAGAAGAATATCTAGTTAGAGGGTGAGATAAGTACCGTGTTTGAATGTTTTTGTAAATTCTACTGTAAACTTTGATATTTTTCCCTAGAAGCTCAATAAGAAAAATCTCCTTGAACTGGTTTTCCCCTTGTAGCTTTTTCCACGGGAACTACCCATAATTTCTAGAGTTAAAGTGTGATTTATTTGTCGTTCATTGGTATTTCATTTTTTTTTATATCATCTTACTTAGTTAATGTGTTTATGCTTATATATTTCTCTAGAATGCTAGTAGTTTACTCCATTACAGTTATAGTGATATTGGAGGTTCAAATCAATATTTAACTAAGTGTTTTAGCACATTTTTTTAGCATGATATCCACGTTGGTGCTCTAAATCTCAGTGGACAACCTTGACACTAGGACAACAATGAATTGCTAGGGAATTTTCTTGGAAGAAGGAGAAATAAGGGTTCATTGTCAGTTGGAAAAATATGACTTCCAGTATCAGGTTCGAAGATAGGTTGGAGGGGATTTCCAACTAGCTACAACAGAAGGTGAGGATTACAAGTGTTCTCAAGGAGAACAAGTTGTGGTTGTTTGTGAACACCATGATGCAAGTACCTACGTCAAATGCCATTGCTATGGATGTCCATTAAGTGAAAGAATCAAGGGCTCGGAGAATTATTTTGGACAGTGTCAGAGATCACCTTATTCCACATTTGGATAAGAAGCAGACAACAAAGGATATGTGGGATGTAATGAAGAATTTGTATGAGGAAAAGAATGAGAACCGAAAAATGTCTCTCTGGGGAAAATGGTACTATGATGGCTAAGGGAAAGAGTGTGTCCTGCTATCTCACTAGAGTTGCACAAGTGAAGGATGAGTTGACAGTTATCGAAGAAATTATTCCAAACTCATAGTTGGTGCGTATAGACCTCAAGGGCTTCACCAAGGAGTGGGAAGTTTTCATGAAGTGTGTGGTGGGGAGAGAGAAGCTCCCTTAGTAGAGAATATTTTTGGTTTAATTTACATAGGAGGAGATTTGTGAGGGGTCTTAGGAGAAGGAAGAGGGTGGTTTAGATGAGAAAACTATTTCTCTTATGAGAAAGAGAAAGGAGAAGAAGAAGGACATGAGAAAAGTGAAATTCTTTTCATTTCACAAGAATGGCCACTATACTAGTCAGTGTCTGAACAACAAGAAGAAGAAGAAGGAACTGGAGGTGTCAGCATCATCTGAGGTTGTTGAGTTTGCAAAGAAAACCAAGAAGGAATTTTCTCTAATGGAACGTCCTTTAGGCAGTGGTTGTCTATCCTTTGAGGACATTGAAGTGTCGTTCGTGGAAAATGGATCTTTTGGTCATATCATGAGAATGTGGTTAGTGTTCCTTAGTATTTCATATGTAGACTCAGTCTACTTTGTGGGTATTAGTATCAACCCAAAGATTGCAGTAAAGGGGGCTGGAAGTGTTAGATTCCAACTAGAGTCAGGAGGTTTCCTGGAGGTAGCTAGGGTATTGCATATTTTAGAGATGATAGTTAAGATTCTCTCAGTGTCATATTTGGAGATTGATGGATTTGGAGTTTCATTATACTCTGGCCCATTATTGTTATATCCAGAGGGATCTACTCTAGAAACAATAGTGTTTCTTGGTTTTGGGTATGAGAGGTTGTACAGGTTGTTGGGACGACATATCATTGGGTCCAGTGGGTTTATGGATTTAGAGTCTATGTTGGAGAGTGGGCAGGTTTCACGAGAGAGAGAGAGTTGATATCAGGGACTCAGTCATATTCCAAGACTCTTAGAGGAATCAACGAGCATGAGTTGACAAAAATGTATACTCGGGACAATGTGAAGTATTCGAGGAGCATGTCTTACATTCATAAATCAGTAAAGCTAACAATAGATGTTTTCATTGCAGTGGGAGCATAGGTCTCTAGTTCAGAGGGAGAAACTATGAAAACATATGGGATGATGTATTTGGAGACAAATTCTGGTGGAGGTAGCATAAGTACCTCCCTCACTAAGAGGGAGTGTTATATTTGGTAGCTCAGAGGTATTTCTGCATTGGTGGTACCCAACATGTGTAAGTGACTGAGCACATTTCTCGCTAGTGGCTTTATTTTATAAAGTGATTTTATAAACTTTATCGTTTCATTTTTTTGATGTGTAAAAGTGATTTTATGAGGGTGTGGGTCACTTAAGTGACTTAAGTGGTCTCAATGAATGATTAAGTGATGATCATTTATATCATGAGGGAAATATTATATATTTACCATTAATGTCATTGGAAAACCAAGAGTTAGGGAAGTTACACATTGGAATGCATATAGGTAGCTCTAGTGAAGAAGTGGGGTGCACTTTTTGAGGAGAAGTGAGAGGGAATGTGAAGAGTCATGAATCCCAAGAGAGATTGATCTTAGAGGTAAATAGTAGCAGTTGACCGAGATGGAACATATCCCTAGGAGAGGGATAGGCATGCATTCCAAGGAGATAACAACATTTAATTATGTTCATACAGTAGTTGCAAGAAGGGTCATACATCAGTCATTGTTGGTTGCATATCAAGAGGAATGCACATAAATTGAGGTTCCCATCCAACAACAATTTGACTCAATTTCCAAGGAATTTTTTCTCGGCAAAATATATTCTGCAAGGTACAATACAATAAAGTAACTTTCTGGAATTATTCCTAAGGCATTTTTGTATTGTTGCTAATTGTACAGGGCCGTACATCCATGGAACAATTCCCAACACTGATTTATGGCTCAATTTTCAAGAAGAATATCTTGTTGGAGAGTGATATAAGTACTTTGTTTGAATGATGTTGTAAATACTGTTGTAAAATCTGACAATTTTCCCTAGAATCCCAATAAGAAAAATCTCCTTGAACTAGTTTTCCCCTTGTGTGTTTTCTAGGGGCATTGCCAATAATTTCTAGTGTTCAACTGTGTGATTTGTTTGTTGTTCATTGTTATTTTGTTGTTGTTTTTTATATCATATTTCTTAGTTAATGTATTTCTTCTCATCTATTGTTGTATAATGCTAGTATTTTACTACATTACAGTTATAGTGATATTGGAGGTAGAAATCAATATTTAACTAAGTGTTTTAGCTCATAATTTTTTAACAAAGCCATCAAGCCTATTTCAAAGATCAACTGACATTTTTGATAAGGTATCGATGCCAAATCTATCGGGCCTCTTTTAATGATCATTTGAAATCATTTGATTACTATCAATGACATCTTTTATTTCTTCCTCATGAGATATTCTAAAACCCCCATATGGAATATTTTATTTCTTCCTGATGAGATATTCTAAAACCCCTCATATGGCATCTATGAATTTACCCCAATTGATTTTTTTTTAGTCCAATGGTAATATTGGAAAATTTTATGATGGCTTAGTCATGAGGATTCTTATAAAGGTCATTCAAGATGTTTAATGTTTGTTCCATGGCTTTCCATTAGGCCATTTTAAAAGTCAAATTTCATGTTTAAAAAAATTCCTATGGTTTGGTCATATAATCTCTTTTAAAGATCATTGGAAATCTTTTATGTCCTCTCAATAGAATCTTTTAACCCCCCCATGGCATGTTTGGACTTACCCTAATGGTTATTTTTTAATAATTTCCATTGGCTAAGCAATTAGGCCTCTTTAAATGACAATTCAAAAACTTTTATTTCCTCTTGATGGCATCTTTTATTTTTTCCCCGTGACATATTTTAAAACTCCCGCATTGACATCTTTGGATTTACCACGATGGAATCTTTTGTTTTACCCCAATGGTAATCTTGGAAAAGTGTGCCATTCATTTTATAAAAACCATTTGAGATGTTTAATGTTTTCTTGATGGCTTGCCATTTGGCCATTTTTTAAGTCAAATTTCATATCTAAAAAATGCTCTATGGATTTGCCATCATGCCTCTTTTAAAGATCATTCAAAATCTTTTATTTACTCCAAATGGCATATTTTATTTCATGTTGATGACATCTTTGAAAACCCTAGATGGAATTTTTTTATTTATCCTAATGGAATATTTTGTTTTACCCTAATGGTAATTCTAGAAAAGTGTCATATGGATTAGCAATTGTGCCTCTTTTAAATATCTGCATAGATCCATCTTAATTCCATATCTATAATTCACCAAGAGGCATGAAATTTCTCAATATTCAAATTCTTTTAGACTACAAAACTTGAAGAAATGTTTTCCTCTCGAAGGATATACGATTCGATGCCTTAACATGCATGATAGAGCTTGAGTTAAGACAGATCTACGTGGTTCTTTATATATATATATATATATATATATATATATATATATATGCCAATTGGTCTATGGGAGCTTAATAAAGGAAGAGATCACTTTAATTTCTTTAAAATTGTATTTTTGTGTTCAAAAAACATTGAGAGAAGAGTATGAATTAGAAGCTTGGAGATTTTTAAATTGGGATTTAATATGGGTATAGGTAGGGAAATCCAAGAGGAAGTGTTTTTCATATTCTACGGGCTTAGATTCTCTCATCCCATGGTGTTTTGGGAGTTTGCAAGGCCCAATTTCACTATGTAGTTCATGAGATTTTGTTCTTATTTTAGCAACCAAGAGGAAGTAGTTTTCAAATTCTACCAGCTTAGATTCTCTCATCCCATGGTGTTTTGGTAGTTTTCCAAGGTGTGGTTTTACTATGTAGGTCATGAGAGTTTGTTCTTATTTTAGCAATGTTTATTTTCTTCTTTGCACTTTTCAAAATAGAGTGGTAATTTTGATCTTATAAAGTAGGTTTGACCACCTCCTTAGAGTATCTTAATTTTCACATTAAGTAAAATAATTTTATATCAACTTTATAGAGAGAGAGAAATTAAAAGAAAAACAATTAGTATTCCACACATGGGTTCTTTTTACTTCTCCATATGACTAAGATGTGTAATTCCTTCAATGCTTAATATAGAGTTAACACAAGTCATTTAAAAAAATGTTACTAACAAGTAAATTTATTTCAATATCAACTTTATATATATATATATATATATATATACACACACACACACACACACACACACACAGAGAGACAAAGAGAGAGAGAGAAATTGTATTCTTTATCACACCACATATTCTCCTTAAATTTAAAAGTGATAATATTTGTAATATTATGGATGATATTATGAGTGATGGCTTATTCTTGTATTCTTGAATGATTTAGCTAAGATTTGACATCTTTATTCCATCCCTGCTTGAGCCCCTAGTGATTTTGATTAGATTTTGAAGCAATTTTGAGGAGTCTCTTGTCATCCATTTTGTTTATAGTTTTTGCACATTAGGTACATACTCATATCAATTATCTCAATGGGGGAAGGATTTCTTCAATGAAGACGAAAGGATGGGGTGTATTTCTCTTAATTTCAAGATTATAAGTTATAAAATTATTTTGGATTTGTTCTATCTTTCTCCACCATTTTATAGATATATTGCAACCACAAACTTCAGATTCATATAAGATAACCATAGTGACTATAGTGTGAAAGAAGACTCTTTTTATCCCAAAGCCAAAGGTCACTTTATTTACATGCCACATGTTAGCTCCATGTTGAGCACAAAAGAAATTTCTCCCTCATATTAAACCCCATATTCAAATGTTTTAACCATAATAATTTTTTCACTATCAATATATATGTGTGTGTGTGTGTGTGTGTGTGTGATGCTGAAATATTTACTTGTTACTAATATTTTTTTCAATGACCTGTGTTATCTCTATATTAAGAAAAGGAATTATGCATATCCATCATATGGATAAGTAAAAAGAACATGTATGCGGACCAAGAATTTTACTATCAATTTCTCTCTCTATATATAATTTATATAAAATTATTTACTTAATGTGGATGTTAAAATGTTTTTTTAAATGCCACATGTCAACACACAAAGGCAATATTAAAAAAAGGTCTACATAGAAATATCTTATTTATGGTCCATATTGAATTTTTTTTTCTTATTAATATTTATCTAAATTCCAAATGTCAACTCCATAATATTAAGCATGGAAGCAATTAAGCATCTCTCTTATTTTAATATCATTCAAAGTGAATTTTTTTAATTATGATTGTCATTTATGTGATTTCTATACTAATCAAAAATCTTACTACTATATTGAAATATTTTATGATCAAAATTATATTTTATACTAGAACAATTACAATATTAAATTTCCATAGGCTTCATTTCCTACTTGAATTAATAAATCAATTTTCTTATATGCACTATATTTAATAATTTATTTCTTTACAATGATTAAAATAAAATTGAAAAAAATAAACTGGCAATAATTTACCATTAATACTTCATAAATATTAGTCAATTCCAAATCCAAGGCCAGCCACAAAGTTTATTTTTTCTTCATATACATCAATGGTTGATTTTGGATCAAGGGAATCAATAATTTTTGTAGGCTCTCCCTTCATTCCTAATCCTGACATTGTGACTAAGACTGCTTAAACGAGTGCTTTTGGTTCTAGATCGACTACTGGTGTTTCTCGATCTATAAGTTCAAACGCCTTAGCTTTTCTCTCCTCTGTTGGATCTACAACTGGCATGCATGAAGGCTGAAAAGATATATAGGAAATCAAAGACATGGAAAATAAAAGAAAAACCTTAAAATTCGACACAAAAATATTGCAACTAGCATACTAATTACATACAAATAATTCAAAATTGGAAACTCATAAAGAAACCATAATGAGGACTGAACTTTCAAGTCTCGAAATACCTCACAATTTGTAGGAAAATCAAAGTTGAACAGCTACAAATTCCTCTCTACATAACACTCCCTCAACAAATAACTATTCGTTTCTACTAATAAGATGAATTCCTCATAGGTTGATCGCTGCAATAATTCTAAAAACACTTTGAACACAGTCTCTGCACTCATTTTAGTGGAGTTGGAAACCAACAAGATAAATGACCTTCGCTGTGTGAATGGAAGAAGGATAAGTGGAAAGAGACCTACACTAATCAGAAATGCCCCATTTATAAAATGAAAGAAAGTTAATAAATTCAATCACAACAATCCATTAAACAGTGATGACGAATAATAGTTTGTGTCACTCAATCTGGAGCATACACATAATATATTTAATAAAAAGAATTTAAAATTTGGCACTCCATTTCTGTTATAGGGACAATATTCTAGTCAAAGTTTGTAACATGCTCAATATTACTTGTGTAATTTGAAAATATTGGGTATCTTTTGAAACCACCAAGTTCATATCAATTTTAGTGTAGTGGGAGAAGAGGTCTCTAGTTCAGAGGGAGAAACTATAGAAGCAGATGGGATTATGGATTTGGAGATGGATTCTTGTGGAGGTAGTTCTGCATTGGCGGCATCATCGTGCCAAAATTATAGAGCACATTTATCCCTAGTGATTTTATTTTTATAAAGTGACTTTCTAAAGTGATTTTATAAGGTTGAGCCTTTTATTTTTTAATGTGTAAAAGTGACTTTATGAGGGTTTGGGTCACTTAAGCTACTTAAGTGATCTCAAAATATGATTAATTCAAAATCATTGATCTCATGAGGGTAAGGTTAGATCTTGACAATCAATGTCATTAGACGACTAAGGGTTAGGGAAATTACACAGTGGAAATGCATAAAGGAAGCTTTAGTGGAGAAGTGGGGCACATGTTTTTAGGAGAAGGGAGAGGGAAGGTGAGGAGTCATGCATCACAAGACACATTGATATTAGAGGGAAAGAGTAGAAGTAGAGTGAATTCTAACACATCCCTAAGAGATGGATAAACACACATTCCAAGGAGAAAATAAAAAAATTTAATTATGTTCGTACAATAGCTACAAGAAGGGTCGTACAATAAGAGGAATGAAAAAAAATTGAGGTTGTCCTTGAACAACAGTTTGGATCGATCTCCTAGGCAATTTTTCTTGGTGAAATATTTTCTACAAGGTATAGTACAATATAGTAACTTTTGGCATGATTCCCAAGGAATTTTTGTACTATTTTCTAACTTTACAGGATCATACATCCAAGGCACATTTCCCAAGACTAATTTCTGACTCGGTTGTCAAGAAGAATATATTGTTGGAGAGTGATATAAGAATTGTGTTTGAATGATGTTGTAAATGTTGTTGTAAACAATATTTTTCCCTAGAAGCTTAATAAGATAAATCTCCTTGAATTGTTTTCCCCCCTACAATTTTTTTCAAGAGCATTGCCTAGAATTTCTAGTGTTCAAGTGTGTGATTTTTTTTTTTGTTCATTGGTATTATGTTGCTATTTTATATATCATATTTCTTATTTAATGTATTTCTTCTCATATAATTTTGTATAATGCTAGTAGTTTACTGCATTATAGTTATAGTGATATTGGAGGTAGAAATTAAGATTTAACTAAGTGTTTTAGCTCAATTATTTTTAACAAATCCATCGAGCCCATTTCAAAGATCAATTGACATATTTGAAAAGGTATCAGTGACAAATCCATAGAGCCTACTTTAATGATCATTTGAAATCATTTGAGTCCTCCTTACATGGAATATTTTATTTCTTCCTGATGAGATATTCTAAAACCCCCATATGGAATATTTTATTTCTTCCTGATGAGATATTCTAAAACCCCCCATATGGAATCTGTGAATTTACCCCAATTGAATATTTTGTTTTACTTCGATCGTAATCTTGGAAAATTTTATGATGGATTAGTCATCAGGATTCTTATAAAGATCATTCGAGATGTTTAATATTTGTTCAATGGCTTTCCATAGGCCATTTTCAAAGTCAAATTCGATATTTAAAAAATGTCCTATGGTTTGGTCATCTAATCTCTTTTAAAGATCATTTGAAATATTTTATTTCCTCTAAATGGAATCTTTTAAACCCCTCCATGCCACGTTTGGAATTACCCCAATGGTAATCATGGAATAGTGCTTGTTGGCTAAGCCATCATACCTCTTTTAACCATTCAATGACCATTCAAAATTTTTTATTTCCTCTTGATGACATCTTTTATCTTTTCCCAATTAAATCTTTTAAAACTCCTTGATTGACATGCTTCGATTTACCTCAATGGAATTTTTTGTTTTACCCCAATGATAATCTTGGAAAAATGTGTCATGGCTTAGTCATTCCTCTTATAAAAATAATTTGAAATGTTTAATGTTTGATTGATGACTTTCCATTTGACCATTTTTTAAGTCAAATTTCGTACCTAAAATATTCTCTATGTTTTTACTCTCAATGACATATTTTAACCCCACCCCCATGGCATATTTCAATTTACCCTAATGGAATGTTTTTTTTAACCTTGATGGCAATATTGGAAAAGTGCCCATGGACTAGCCATGAGGCCTCTTTTAAAGATCATTCAAAATATTTTATTTGCTCCAAATGGAAT
Organism: Picea engelmannii; assembly: GCA_009831015.1. Taxonomy (NCBI): domain Eukaryota; kingdom Viridiplantae; phylum Streptophyta; class Pinopsida; order Pinales; family Pinaceae; genus Picea; species Picea engelmannii. The sequence continues at coordinate 44,255 of ML800140.1, forward strand.
ATTTTATTTCTTCTTGATGACATATTTGAAAAACCATGATGGGATCCTTGGATTTACCCTAATGGAATCTTTTGTTTTACCTTAATGGTAACTCTAGAAAAATGTCAGATGGATTAGCCATTGTGCCTCTTTTAAAGACTAGCATAGATCTGATCCGGATTTATGAGAAGAACAAAATGAATAATATATTGAATACAATAAAACAAAGATACAGAGAAAAACAACAGATATCCACTGAACAATAAATTCTATTGAATAAATAAAATAGGTTGAAACCATAAAACTACAGAATTGAAAACAATTTGCTCGAATGGTGGTAGTTATCTCTGAGAAGAGAAGGGTTTTCTACGCGCATCTGTCTAAGAAGAATTATTACAATGAGGCTCCAAATGCCTTTTTAACATTACTCATGAATGTGAAAACCCTAGACATCCAAAAAACTAACCCTAGGAGATGAAACGCCAAAAGTTATGTGGGTCGATGGGTAAGTTGGTACCTCAACTTCCTGGGCTCGTAACTTTTGCATACGACCTCTATTTTAGGCATGTAATAGCCCGTTGGAAAGGTATTTGAGAGAAATACACATTATTGAATCAAAATTAGACTCCATCTATAGTTTGACTATGGCAATGAAAAAAATAATTATTTAAGTCCCCAAAACAACTATGGAAGTACAAAAGGATGTACTGACATGAAAAATTCCAAAATAAGTCAGTTGGACTAGGTGACTGGACATAAATATCGACATGGACATTGTGTCAGGATTTAGGGTCACCTTAGAAGTGAAAAACCCACAATTCAAAATAAATTTCATCATTAGAGAGAAACGTGTTGAACTAAAAACTTTTAAGAGGATCTAGTTAAAATAGGTGGGTAGACACCAATATCCACCTAGATCATTCCTTCCCCTTTATGAAGAAATGATATACATTGCGTTGAGTTCCCTCATCAAGTGAGGGAATTTATGTTGAATTTGGCCATGATTCATCCACTTACCTTAGTGAAGGAGACTGGAGTTGCTCTGCCTTGACAACCCAATAAACTTGGATCCTCTGTTGGCAAGTGCCTTGACCTATGTGTACACTATCTGATTAGTGGATTCCTATTCCATGAAATCAAGTTTGATCTATGTTAGTTTTAAGTGTTCTTCACTCTCCAAGGCGTCCAATAATGGTAGAAAATATGGCTGCATGAGGTCCACATTGAACACTGGGTGAAATTCAAGGAATGTGAGAGTGTTGAGCTCAAAAAAATTGTCACCCACAACATTGGTGATAGTGTAAGGCCCATATCAAAGTGGATGGAGCTTCTGATGGGGCCTTGTAAGGTTTTCTTTCTGCAAATGTAACTATACCTTGTCTCCCACCTGAAACTTGTGCCGTACCTGGTGTTGATCATGACATTTATTGTACTTAGCATTGGATTTCTGCAAAACATCATGGAACTTTGGTGGATGTGTTGAATCCACTCAATGAATCTGGTGGCTTTGTTAGCCTTAGACTAAACATGGGAAGATTATGTTTGTGTGGTTGCAAAAGGTAGTGCAACATCAATGGGACCCAAGGGTTGGAATACCAGCCCCACCTGAAATTGGATATGGAAGGTGGAGCTATGGAGATTCCTATTGTAGTTGTGTTAAACATAGGGAATACTCTCATCCCATGTACACAGATGATTAGAGTTATACATGCCCAGTATGTGCACAAGCATCCGATTGACGACCTCTATTTGGTCATCCTTTTCAGGTTGGAAGGTAGTGAATTTAGTGAGCTTGTTGTCCAATAGAGACCAGCGACTCGACAAAAATTTGTTGATGAACCTGTTGTCACTATTGGATATGATGGCATGGGGTATCCCAAAATGGCCCCACACTCGTTCGAAGGAGAACTTATCAGTATCTTTCATTGTGATGCTCTTCTTGCAGGATGTGACCATTGCCATCTTCAAAAACCATTCAACAACCAAAAATACACAATCATTTCCTTTCTTGGTGGATGGAAGGCCATACATGTAATCCATCAATATGGATTCACAAGTCCTCTCTGGATTAGGAGGATGGATGTATAATCCTTTCTTCTTGATGGATAGCTTGGTAATGGCACATGCATTGCAAGATCTGATAAACTTGTTGATGTCCTATCGAAGTTTTGGCTAATAAAAATGTTTAGAACGAACACATTTTTCTTCACGCTAAAATTTCCTTCCATTCGACTATAGTGATCCTCCCAAATAATCTTTGCACGCTCACTTGCAGGAACACAGAGGTGGACCAGATGGCATAATAATCCATCCTGAATGTGAAAATTGGTGAGATTCACACCTGGACCCAAGAGATTATATATGGTGGAAAAGTTATGATCTCGCTGATAAATTTGGAGCCACCCAAATGCCTCATACCCAGAGGAATGGATCACAATGGTGAGTGCATCCATGGCAGGTTGACTAAGGTAGTCAAAAACACAATTTGTGCTCCCTATCTTATACTTGATGTTGAGATGTAATTGTTGCAGTTAGGTGGACCAATTTTGATGGCAATCATTCTGCAACTTCCCCCATGTCTGTATGAACTACAAAGGCTTATGATCAATGTGGACGATTGTATCCTTTCCCATAATGTAATGTTTCCATTTTCGATAGGCTTTCATAATGGAATACATTTATTTGTCATAGGTGGAGTAGTTTTGGATGGTATATAAGAGTGTCTCACTATGGTATGCTACTAGATGACCGTGTTGAGTGAGAAATGTTCCTACAACATAGGAATATGGATTAGTCTCAATATAAAATGGATGTTTCATATCAAGTAAGGAGAGTACTGGAGCTGAGCACAAGCGATGCTTCAGATAATTAAATGCGCTTTTTTGTGCCTTCCCCCATGCAAACTTTTCCATGCCACTACCCTTGTTCACTTGGTTGAGGGACCATGCAATATGGGAGAATCCCAACATGAACCATCAGTAGAATTTGACAAGTCCCAAGAAACTCCGAAGCTCGATTAGTGTGGTCGCGATAGGACGGTCATAGATGAATTGGATCTTAGTTGGATCCACATGTACCCAATGTTCATCAACAATGTATCCCAAGTATTGGACCTTTTTCATGACAAAGGAGTATTTTTCCAAGTTGGCATATAGCTTGTGATGTCGTAGAGTGCTCAAAACCTGTTGAATATGTTGCATATTCTCCTCCCAAGTTCTATTGAAGATGAGGATGTCATCTAGATATACCACCACAAAAGAGTTGGTGGAGGGTATCAATACATCATCCATCAACCTCATGAAATTTTTTGGTCTATTTGTTAATCCAAAGGGTAGGACCAGGCATTTGAAGAGGCCTTATTTATATTTGAAAGTTGTCTTCCATATATCATTCGGTTCAATGGGAATCTGGTGGCAGCCAGACTTTAGGTCAATCTTTTTGAAGAAATTTTCCCCTTTGAGTTGGTCAAGAAGGTCATAAATTCAGGGAATTGGGTATCGGTTCATGACTATGATTTTTTTTAAAGCTATGTAATCAATGCAAAGCCGCCATGTCTTGTCGTTATTCTACACCAATACAATCAAGCTTCCACAAGGGGAGGAGTTGGGTATGATCTACCCCTTTTGAAGAAGCTCTTATATCTGAAGCTTGATTTTGTCATTTTCCACCAACGAGTGATGATAGACTGGTCCATTAGGCAAAGTTACACTATGGGTTAGATCAATTGGATGTTTGACTTGGCAATGTGTCGTTACCCTAGTGGGTGAGGATAATATGTCTCTTTACTCTTCCACAATCCCGTACACCTACTTCTGCTGCAAAGAGAATCTCTTTGTAGAGATCACGGATGTGGCAACGACCTTCTACTTACCGTGAGCATGGATCACAAAGAACATGAACTTCCTAGTCTGTGAAATGACCTTACTGCATTTCTTAGCAAAGATTAAAGAAATGGAAGTAGGTGATGCTACCTATGGTATCCTCTACAATTGTCCAGCCAAAGTAATAATAAAAATGCATGGTCTAGACTCATACACAACATGTCGCTTCCACAAATATGGTTGTCCTAAAAGAACATCACAAAATTCAAGGGGAAAAATATCACATAATACCTCATCTTTGAAGGGATTGATACCATATGGAAAACAACATTATAGGCTAACACGAAGATCTCTTCCTTGGTGAAGCTAACTGATGGTGTAAGGTTGTGGGTGCAGTGTCATCAATAGGTCCAACTGCTTGATGACCTCTGTTGAGATCATGTTATTTTGGCTACCACTATCGACAATGAAATGAAGTGGACCCCCTTTACCCACATCTTTGAGTGAAAGAGGCATTCCCCTTCCTCTGGTTCTTGTTGTTCTCTTGGCTAGAATTTGGTGGTAGAGACAATGGCGTTTGGTTCGGCATCGATAATCTACTTCCCTCCTTCTAGATTTGATTCGGAGTCAGAATATTCCTCTAACTCAAAAGATTTCATCTCTGCCACTAGTGACTTCTTGGAGAAAAATTCTTTGGCGTTGTGCAAAGGTATTTTATGGTATTTACACCACTTTCCCATGTCCTTTTTGACTTCTCATTACCCTTCTTAGGTTGCGTCTTGGACTAGTTTTCTTGAGAGTGGCCATCTTTGCTCTGTCCCTTGTTTTATTGGTTGGGGATTTCTTTTCCTTGCTTTGGCTGGAAGGAGTTTGCAGATCTAAACTGTCACCTCTTTTGCTTAAATGTATGATTGGTCTTGACAACATATCTATAAGTCACACGTAATGATGCAATGTCTATAAAATCCATTTTTGTGTGAATATATCTATGCAGATAGTCGTGGTATTTGAACACTAGATGTCATTCAGAGTCTTTGATACCCAATTTGGTGCGCAAGGTGTGGAATATATTGGTAAAATATGGTAATTTTTGGTCCCTTTGCTGACGCAACATCATCCATCTTGTGTATTGATCCTTGTAGCTTCCAACATGGTAGTATTGTTCTTTAATGACATCCCTAAAGGAATCCCATGTGGGGGAAACCGCAAATATTGCAGATTCCTCTATGGACATTTTCTCGGAGTAAGTATCCCACTAGTCCTTAACATGGGGGACGACCTTGAGGAGTGTAGAAGTAACATTTTCCATATATTAAAAATTGTGGACCGAAAAATACCCTTCGAGTAGATTCAACCATTTATCTACAACATCCGCATCTAACAGTCCTTCAAATAATGGAATATAATAATTTACTTGTACCTTGAAGGGGATTGCATGGTTACTTGGTGAAGATGCATCTCCTGTGGCAAGTCGTCGAAGGATCTGTGCAAATTTATCCATCATTTTGTTCCTTTGTCATGCAAGGGCTTTCCCAATAAATAGTTTAAAAGGATCTCCTACTCCATTATATTTCTTCTCATCCCCCATGAGTTCTTTTTAGTCTCAACGCATCCTATCTTGTAAAGTCTCTATTGGTTCGAGTCCCAACTTCTTGTATCAAGATCTTGCCGGGGACATGCATGAAGAAAAATAAATGAAGAGAAAACTACTCTAATACCACTGATCCATATTTATGACTGGAAAATAATGAATAACAAACAGAATACAATAAAAAGGAGATACAAAGAACAACAACAGATATCCAGTCTACAATTACTTCTATTGAATAAATAAAATAGGATGAAACAGTAAAACCACATAACTAAAAACAACTTGCTCGAATGGTGGTAGCTATCTTTCAGAAGAGATGTGGCTGCTACAGGCATCCGTCTGAGAAGAATGCTTACAAGGAGGCTCTAGAGTCCTAACATTAATCATGAATTCCAAAACCCTATACATAAAAAAACCTAACCCCAGGAGATGAAACGCCAAAAGTTATGTGGGTCTTGATGAGTAAGTTGGTACCTCAACTTCTCGGTGTTGTAACTTTTACATACGACCACCGTTTTAGGCGTGTGATGGTCCGTTGGAAATTTCATTTTGAGAAATACACATTGTGTCGTCAAAACCTAAATTCGTTTACAGTTTGACTTTGGCAAGCCAAAAAAGCACTATTTAGGGCCCCAAAGTGGCCTTGGAAGTATAGAAAGATGTATTGACATGAAAAATTCCAAAATAAGCCAGTTGGAGTAGATGGGCGGCCAAAAATATCCACCTAGATGTTATGTGGGGATTTAGGATAGTCTCGGAAGTGCATAACCCACAATTACAAAGAAATTTCA
>ML800140.1:62861-100797 GCA_009831015.1 Picea engelmannii
TGACTCTAGGCCATTCGTAGATGCGCGTGCTCCCAATTTCCAAACTTTCTATCAAATCAAAGCTTCTTTTTAAAATAACATAAATCTGCAAGTTGAATTACGTTCATTTTTTTCTGAGCAACATATCCGTCGGAAGGTTACAATGTTTTTAATGTTGGAGTTGTGTAAACATTTTGAGTTTCTGCATTTTCCTTTCAATCCGAATCCGACCACATAATTATGGACGAAATAGCTTAAATGAATTTGGTATGTGTATTTGGATTATACGGTCTTAACCTTACGGTAAAACAACCGATTGCTAAAAATTGCTTCTCTTAAACCGACATATTTAATCAAATGAAAAAATTATCCTGAGAGTATAATTTGGACCCAGAAAATGTATTCAATAAAAATAACATAAATATAAAACCAGAATAACACAGATTGGCATCATGTAATACAATTATCTGTAGATATAAGTATACTGAAACATTTGAAACATATACCATTCATGAAATTTTCGGAAAGAGAAACTTATCATGTAAAAATAACACAAATATGTAATACCGTTAATCTGTAAATATAAGTATACTGAAACTTTTGAAACTTATACCATTCATGAAATTTTCCGAAAGAGAAACTTATCATGTAATACCGTTATCTGTAGATATAAGTATACTGAAAGTTTTGAAACGTATACCATTCATGAAATTTTAGGAAAGAGAAATTTTGTGGGATCGCATCCGCGTGCAGGTCTAATTCGTATTCGATTTTCCCACTCTACCCTGGCTGCAAACGCTCACCTCAGAGAATGAATATGGGTGGCTTAGAGAATGTGCGGCGGTTCAGGTCGTGGCATGAGAGGAAACTGTAAATCGTGCATGCAGCTGTCTGTAAAGCGCCCATCCCCATGTAAACAATAACACTTCTTTTGCCTGCATGCGGATGTGTCTAAATTTAATAAAAATAAAAATATCATGTAAAAATAACACAAATATGTAATACCGTTAATGTGTAAATATAAGTATACTGAAACTTTTGAAACTTATACCATTCATGAAATTTTCGGAAAGAGAAACTTATCATGTAATACCATTATCTGTAGATATAAGTATACTGAAAGTTTTGAAATGTATATCATTCATGAAATTTTAGGAAAGAGAAACTTTGTGGGATCGCATCTGTGTGCAGGTCTAATTCGTATTCGATTTTCCCAACTCTACCCTGCCTGCAAACGCTCACCTCAGAGAATGCATATGGATGGCTCAGAGAATGTGCGGCGGTTCAGGTCGGGGCATGAGAGGAAACTGTAAATCGTGCATGCAACTATCTGTAAAGCGCCCATCCCTGTGTAAACAATAACACTTCTTTTGCCTGCATGCGGATGTGTCTAAATTTAATAAAAAACTTAAATTCACAAACGATCACAAAATGCATGGCTTAATGCATGGCTTAATGCGTGGCATCAGAGGGAGGTAATGCGCGGACGTTGTGGGATCAGAAACGAATGGTGGTCCAACATAAAACGTGTGGAGTGATATAAACGTGGCATGTATACATATTAATTCTTTTTAATTATTTGAACGTGTCAATTATATTATTAATCATTTGAACGTGTCAATTATATACGCTAAAAGTAATTTTTTTAATATGATTAGGTAAATGTAAAAAAGTAAACATGTTAACGGATGCCTTGATAAATGCAAGAAAGTTATGAACAATAAATCTGATCCATTGATTTTGGAGGACGACTAAGAATATGCCCAACATCTTCAATGCACAGCCATCAGATTAGGGTTTAAGGTTAAATAAGATTAAAAGATCATTAATTCTGCCCATTGTCAATAGGTGTACGCCTTTCGGCGTAATAATGGCATAAATGTATCCATTTTGGGATTCTTTTGCATGAAGAACTTAAACATAAATTAAATATTAAGTACTTTACAAACATTAAAGTGTAAATCCATGGGGATAAAACTTATGACTGCCTTCGGGATTTATAGTTTGTAGACAACCAGACTTGTGATCAAGAATGACGATTCTTTCTTTAAAAATTTAGAGGAAAAGTACACTTCATCCCGTAATTTATCAAGTCCTGGATATATTAAAAGCTTATATTCTTTACAATTTTTATGATTTTACTGTTGGCCATTAGTGCAATAGATGGCTTTCTATTAGGGTCGCTTAGTTCTGATTAAAAACGTTTTAGAAAGCCAGCTAGTATATTGGTTGGGATTGGTTAATCCGTCAGCCTTGGTATTTCACATAATTCATCAAGTGGTTTTTAATTTTCTTTGGTCTCGAAAAAAAAAAGAGAAGAGTTTCCACCTGTGTAATTGGAATTTGGTATCTCATTGCACGTTCAAAACAATATGGAGGCTGGGGACTGAGGAATTTGTTCAGCTTCAACAGAGCTATGGCGGCGAACATCCTTTGGAGGGCATTGATGTTGGATGGATTATGGAATCGAGTCTTAAAAGATAAATACTTTCATTTTGTATCTGTGGCGTCTTGGCTTCGAATGGTATCTGTGTTGGGGGAAAAGGGATCACAGTCATCGAAGTATCTACTCAAGTCTTTACACTTTCTCCTGCACTCGTTAGCATATTGCCTGGGGACGAGAGAATCCATTTTGATTGGCAAAGACTGTATTTTGGGTATGGGGGACGCGACCATCATGTGAGGTGATCTGATCTCAGCTCTAAATGTGAAAGGACTGCATTATATATCAAGCCAACTGTGAGCCCCGCCCGAGAATGATTTGCTCCAACTGGATCACAAGCGATGAATTGGATTTAAAGGGGCAATTAACATTTGAATGGAATAATTTTCGATGTTCTCTCATAAATATTGGTGTACAACTCTTAATGAGGCCAGAAAAACTTAAATGGATGGGTGGCGACTCCTCGAGACTGATATCAGTAAAAAATGTTTATGAGGCTACTGAAAAAAAGAAATGGAGTTTTGTGATTGGAGGTTGGAGGAAGTCATTGTGGTATTGGGACGGTTCATTAAAACTAAATCTCTTTACCTGGCTGGTGGTTGAGAACAAAATTCTCACCTGGGAGAACTTCAACATAGAGGTTTTAATGGACCGAGATATTGTATTTTATGCAAGAAGAGCAAGGAAACAACGCATCATCTATTTGAAGAGTTCTCATTCTCAGATGCAGTCTGGGAAAGAGTTAATTCATCCATAAAACTTTCGGGGGCGTGGGCTAGAAATTCTATAGCATAATTCTTTAAAAACTAGAAAGCGCATAATTTCTTATACCCAACCTTGCTGGATTTCATCTATTGGTATTTATGGCTGGAAAGAGACCTTGCAATTGTCGAAGATGGATTTTCGTCCTTTCAAAAGGTGGCGTTCTAGTCCTTATTAGCCATGGGATATTAAAAATCTCAGTTGAAAGCACCAACATTCCGGATGGTGCCTTCACTTCCTGTAATGGGTGGAACTATTGGTTGGTTTGATGAGCCTTCTCTTTCTTCAAGTCAAAACAGTGGGGATGGAGGGGTTATAAGGTTCAACGAGCACTGATATTATAAATGGACCATCAATTACGGATCTGGCACTAATACTAGAGCAGAGCTGATGGGAGCATGGGCTCTTCTTACTCTGGCTTCTCGACTTTCTATTCCAGAGCTTTATGTACGGGGGGATTCAAAGATCACCATTGATTGGCTGCGGGGCAAGGGATGCCTTCAGGTGGTCTCTTTGGAGTGTTGGAAGGATAGAATTATTGAACTTATCAAGCTTTTCCAAAAAATCACCTTCTTGCATGTGTATAGAGAAGAAAACAAAGAAGCATATAGCCTATCAAAATAGGTGCTCCTCAAGGTTCCCGGGAAAATAGTCTATTTTTTATCTGAAGAGGACCATGAGGGTCCTCATATGTTTTTAGATCTTTTCTAGAAGTATTGATGTTGAAGCATGGTCCATTAGCCCAATACTTTATTTTGGGAGTTTAGTGGGCATCACAATATGAGGCTTTAGTATTTTTCTTTTCTTTGATAGATGCTTTTCTGGATAAAATCCTTTGTGGAGGATATTTATAGTCATGTATCGAGATCATAGCTCAAGTTGGGGTTATTTATGTAGTCATGTTGCTAGTGATGGGATATGCACATTATGGATGTTTTTTGGCATTTGATGATGCTTATCTTATAAAAGACTAGTTTATATTCAATATAAATATAAAACGAAAGTTTATGTGGAAAAAAAAATAGAATAGTGATTCTTTCCTTAAAAAAATTATACTCCATCACATAATGTAATGTTCTAGTCAATACACTTAAATAACTTTATAATAAAATATCATAAAAATCTATAGATACGATTATCGATTAAATAACGTTAGGATAATAAAGTATCATGAAAATCTATAGATTACAGTCGATTAGGTAATATAGATTACACTATAAGTAATATATTTTTTGCATCATGAAAGTCTACGTATTAAGACTATAGATAATAGATATTTTAAAAAGTTAAAAAGTTTAATTTTTTTTAGTTTTCCAATCTATTATCTATTATAATAAGGGATTTTTAAAAATAGCTATAAACATAAAATAATCTATAATGTTTTTAGAGTATCATTCATTAATATATATATATATATATATATATATATATATATATATATATATATATATATATATAACAAACAAAATCAACTAATCAACTTATGATATTAATAGATTCTTAATCAGGGTTATTAGGAAATAGTTCAAAACAATATTAAATTTGATTGTTAAATTTAGTTGTGTTGAAAGGTGCATTCTACATTTCAGTATGACCTAGACTTATAATTCCTTATATGCTTAGTATGGAGTTGACAAGTGACATTTAAAAAAATATTAATAACAAAAAAATGTTTCAATGTAATACATAAGTAAAATATTTCAATATCCATTTAAGTAAAAATATGGAGTTGACAAGTGACATTTAAAAAAATATTTCAATGTAGTCCATAAGTAAAACATTTTAATATCCATTTAAGTAAATTAATTCTATATAAACTCTAGAGAAAGAGAAAGAGTAATTGAAAGTAAAGAAATTGTGAATTTGTTAATAGCTTATTTCTACACATGCTTAAATGCTTCAATACTTAATATTATGAAGTTGACAACTGAAATTAAAAAAAAATATTAATAAGAAAAAATGTGACGTTTCTAAACCTCTCACACACTTACATTCAAAAAAATCTTCATTAAGAAAAAAATAATTTCAATGTGGATCATAAATAAAATATTTCTATGTACACCTATTTTAATATAGTGTATTATTTTATGGCTAGATGAGGACCTTATTTTATCTAATATCTACAAAAGAATATTTGAAGAGCTAATTGAGAATTTGTTTGCTATTGACTAGGTCAAGCTCTACATCTCTCGAGACCTAATAATTTGAAATGGAGTATCATGGTCTAGGAAGTAGTCTCTTAGATTATGTGATACTTGATATCATCATTTCCAACCAAATAGTAAATTTTGACATTTTCAATTACCATGAACCCTACTCTGATCATAGACCTTTAAACCTAACTCTAAACTTTGTCATGCATAGGAGGGGCATTGAAGAGAATTCTTGTAATCAAAGGCAATTATCCTTTGACAAAAGTAAAGATGACATTTTCTTAACGGATTTAAATAGTGAATTACATATCCTAACTTATAAGGACAACATTGAAGACCTCTGTCATAATTTTAAAACTACCCTTTCCACTTCTATTAACAATTTCTCTCTTGAGGTGTCCTATAAAATGTAAAATGTCTAGGAAAGTCATTAGTGATGCTTCTAATGAGTCCATAAAACTCAATAATATCAATACTTACAAATCGCTATTTAAAAGGAAAAAAATGTACTATATCAATAAAAGGAAAGAGAAGATTTCACTACTATCTAAGCTAGATCCTAAGAAGTTCTGGAGGAAAATTATAATCTGCAATACTAAAAAAAATAATATGATTCCCTTAAGGGATTGGAATTCCTAGATCTTGGAATTTTTTAAAATCTGAGGGCATATTATCATTCCTCGCATACACAAGCTCTTCAATTTAACAATCAAACAACATCGCTTAATTTCAACTCCATATTGAACACATAATGAATTACACATCTCCCTCATACCAGATTGTTTTTATTTTAATCCCTTCAACTAAGACAATATAAAATTGATTCTTTCTATCTTTATATATAAAATATTTCAAAAATAAAATATATAAAATAAAGTAAGTCAATTTTTATATATGAGAAATATGGAATATTATATCCTAGTTTTATTGGAAATGATAGATATCTTTTATTAAAATTGTTTTTATTTTTAATTCTACTCACTAAGACCATATATAATTGATTATTTTAGTCTCTATATAAAAGATACTTGTAACATAGAATTGATTATTTTAGTCTTTGTATAAAAGATACTTGGAATATAGAATAGAATAAATCTATCTTTATATATGAAAGATATAGAATAAAGACTTAAAATAACTAAACTTATAGTTATATCTTTGTAAGGAATGAAGATCATGAAATTATAATCCAATGTGTTTCACACCGAAAAACATCTCTCACTTTATATATATTAATAAACAAAATTAATTTTAAAATATAATGATCTTGAATTAATCATGACATTACAAAATATCTCCTACCTTATATATATTAATAAACAAAATTAATTTTAAAATATAATGATTTTCAATTAATCAAATGATATTAACTTGATATAATTAACTATTACGATATATTCAATTATAATTACTTGTAAATAGAATTATATTTAATTTTTATTATATAATAATTTCAATTATAATTGCTTATAGATCGATTTAAATTTTAATATATAATAATTAATTGTTATGATATATTATATTAAAATTTTAAAATTATTTATAAATCAGATTGTATTTAAATTTTAATATAGATTGATTTTGAATTACTAAAATAAATATTATTTATTTATAATTAATTTTATAATAATTAATTATGTAATGATTATATAAAATTAATTGTGAACAATTTAAGTGAGTCTAATCATTAATGGTTAAAAGTATCTTATTTTTCTTTGAAAGTCACAAATGCAAATGGTTAAAAGTATGTCTATTTTCCTTGAAAATCACAAATACAAATCCAAAGAAATAGTATATCTACACTTATAAATAAATTATTACTATATTAATTAAATTTTAAAATGAATAATCAATTTTTTTATCATTTAAAATAACATGATATTATATTTATTTAATAACACATATAATATATTTAATAAACCCAATTAATTCTAACCTATTTTTATTTTGAACTATTTAGATATTATTAATTGTATATATTGATGTTTTATTTTTTTAGATTTTGAACTATAATTTTATATATTAATGTTTTTTTTAATAAAGTTTCATCTATATTGTTGTAAAAAGAAATCTAATTTAGTTATGTGTTTATTTTAAGCATGTCAATCTAAAATGAAGTTATTTATTTTTATTTATTATGAGTTTTTTAATTAATCTTTATGTTCACTAGTTTATTTGTAAGAATATTATCTAGAAATTTATTTGTAAGAGATGGAATGTATTTGATGGAAATAGTAGTCTAATAGATTATGTGATACTTGATATCCTCATTTCCAACCAAATAGTAAATTTTGACCTTTTCAATGACCATGAAACCTACTCTAATCATAGACCCTTAACCTTAACTCTAAACGTTGTCATGCATAGGAGGGTCATTGAAGAGAATTCTCATAATCAAAGGCAATTTCCCTTTGACAAAAGTAATGGAATGCATCTCATGGAAATAGTAGTCTAGTAGATTATGTGATACTTGATATCCTCGTTTCCAACCAAATAGTAAATTTTGACATTTTCAAACACCATGAACCCTACTCTAATCATAGACCTTTAACCCTAACTCTAAACTTTTTCATGAATAGGAGGGTCATTGAAGATAATTCTCATAATCAAAGGCAATTTTCCTTCGACAAAAGTAAAGTTGACATTTTCTTAAAGGATTTAAATAGTGAATTACATATCCTAACTTATAAGGACAACATTGAAGACCTTTGTCATAATTTTACAACTACCCTTTCCACTTATATTAACAAGTTCTCTTTTGAGGTGTCCTGTAAAATTTAAAATGTCTAGGAAATCCATTAGTGATGCTTCTAATGAGTCCTTAAAACTCGATAATATCAATACTTACAAATCCCTATTTAAAAGGGAAAAAATGTAATATATCAATAAAAGGCAAGAGCATATTTCACAACTATCTAAGCTAGATCCTAAGAAGTTCTGGACGAAAATTCTAATCTGCAATACTAAAAAAAATAATATGATTCCCTTAAGGGTTTGGAATTCCTATCTTAGAATTTTTTAAAATCCAAGTGCATATCATCATTCTTCTCATACACAAGCTCTTAGATTTAGCAGTCATGCAAGGTAGCTTTTCAACTCCAGATTGAACACATAATGAATTACACATCTTCCTCATACTAAATTATTTTTATTTTAATCCCTTTAACTAAAACAATATAAAATTGATTATTTCTATGTTTGTATATCATACATTTCAAACATAAAATATATAAAATAGAGTAAGTCAGTTTTATATATGAAAAATATTGAATATTGTATTCTTGTCTTACATGAAAAATATGGAATATTATATTATAATCTTATTGGAAATGATAGATATATTTTATTAAAATTGTTTTTATTTTGAATTCTACTAAGACCATATAGAATTGATTCTTTTAGTCTTTGTATAAAAGATACTTGGAACATAGAATAAAATAAATCTACCTTTATATATGAAAGATCTAGAATAAAGATTTAAAATTATTAAACTTATAGTTATATCCTTGTAAGGAATGAAGATCCATATAGAATTGATTCTTTTTTTCTTTGTATAAAAGATACTTGGAGCATAGAATAAAATAAATCTACCTTTATATATGAAAGATTTAAAATAAAGATTTAAAATTATTAAACTTATAGTTATATCTTTGTAAGGAATGAAGATCATGGAATTATAATATAATGTGTTTCACACTCAAAACATCTCCCACCTTACATATATTAATAAACAAAACTAAATTTAAAATATAATGATCTTCAATTAATCAAGCCACATTGCAAAATATCTCCCACCTTATATATATTAATAAACAAAATTAATTTTAAAATATAATGATCTTCAATTCATCAAATGATATTAACTTTTTAAAGTTAACTATTGTGATATATTCAATTATAATTACTTATAAATAGGATTATATTTAAATTTTATTATATAATAAATTTCAAGTATAATGGCTTATAAATTGATTTAAATTTTAATATATAACAATTAATTGTTATGATATATTATATTTAAATATTTGGATTACTTATAAATCACATTATATTTTAATTTTAATATATAATAATTAATTATTATGGTTATTATATTTATAATTTGAAAAATGAAGGTAATATCTTTTTGGTAGGAGATGTTAATACTAGGATTGCAATTAAACAAGCTATTCTTTTAAGTAATGAATCAAACCATAATCTTTTATGGCTAGATGAGGACCTTGTTTTATCTAATAGCTACAAAAGAAGCTCTGAAGGCCTAATTGAGAATTTGTTTGGTACTGAGTTGGTCAAGCTCTGTAGCTCTCAAGACCTAATAATTTGCAATGGAGTAATGAAGTGACCAAACTCCAACCATATGACCTGTATTCATGGGCTAGGTAGTAGTGTTATAGATTATGTGATATCTAATATCCCTGTTTCCAACCAAATAATAACTTTTGACCTTTTAAATGACCATGAACCTGACTCTGATCATAAACCTTTAACCCTAACTCTAAATTTTCCCATGCATAGGAGCACCATTGAAGAGAATTTTGATTATCAAAGGAATTTCCTCTTTGAGAAAAATAAATTTGACATTTTCTTAAAGGATTTAAATAGTAAATTAGACCTCCTAACTTATAAGGACAACATTGAAGAACTCTATCATAATTTTACAACTACCCTTTCCACTTCTATTAACAAGTTCTCTTTTCAGGTGTCCTATAAAAAGAATAATAGAATGATCAACCCTTGGTATTATAAAGAATGTAGAATTCCTAGGAAATCCATTAGGGATGCTACTAATGAGCCCTTAAAACTTGATAAGATCAATACATACAAATCCCAAGTTAAAAAGAAAAAAATATACTATATCAATAAAAGGCAAGAGCAACTTTCACAACTATACAAGTTGGATCCTAAGAAATTCTGGAGCCAAATTCTAAATCGCAATACTAAAGAAAATAATAGGATTTCATTAAGGGACTGGAATTCCTACCTTAAAAGTCTTTACGAGTTCTTTAATGCCATGGACACCATTCCTATTAACCCTACAAAGGAAGACATTTTTTATTTAGATGAAATAGAGCTCGAGGTTAAGCAGCTCGCAAATGGGAAAGCTAAGGACAATGAAGGCTACCAAGATGAATTTTTAAAATCGGAGGGTCAATCCTTATCCCTCACATACACAAGCTCTTCAATTTAGAAGTCAAGCAGGGCTTCCCTAAACCCTGGACGCAAAGCCTCATTATTCCTATTTTTAAAAATGGGAATAGAAACATTCCCGCTAATTATAGGACCATTATGATTAGCCATATTTTAGCCAAGCTTTATGGAATTATTTTGGAAAAGAAGATTAGACTTTGGCTAGAAAGTCACAGTAAAAGAGCTAAAGGCCAGGCCAAGTTTAGGAGATATCATTCAATTGTGGACCATATTCTTACCTTTAGGATCATTGCAGAGGAGTTCTGCAATACTAAAACCAATCTTTTTTGTTGTTTTGTTGACTTTAGAAAATATTTTGACGTGGTTCCTAGGAAAAACCTTTGGAATAGGTTGGAAGAGATAAAAGTACCTCTTGAGTTGAGGGTTGCTGTAATAAGGATGTATGAGAATGTTATTGCTAAGTTTAAAAATACTGAGGGCTCGTTAAAAGAGATTAACTGTAATATCTGAGTCAAACAGGGTTGTCCCTTGTCCCCTACCTTTTTTGGCATATACATTGACAAGATAGAAGAATGCTTGGAAAAAGAAGGTTGTGTCGACCCTACTCTCACTGGTATAGTCATCAATCTTATTCTTTATGCTCATGATATCGTTCTTATGGAAAGGGGTCCCCATGATCTTGAAAACCAACTAATAATCCTCAAGGAAATTTGCTCCAATATGGGTATGACTGTTAATACTGATAAGACTAAGGTCATGATTATTAAATCCAATAAGATCCCTTATGATACCTTTGTATATGACAATAACAAATTGGAGGAAGCGACCTCATACACATATCTTGGAATTGTTATTCACCACAAGATCAATTGGAATTATAGCATTGAGAAAAGGATTATTGGGGGATGGAAAGCTTATTATGGGCTTGAAAACAAATGTAAATCAACTGATCTTTGCAGYTGGGATAAGAAGAAAGTCCTCTTTGAGACTCTTTTTGCACCTGTAATTTTCTATGGATGTGAAATATGGGGATGTAGTATCTCTCATGAATCTTGGAGAAAGATCGAGCAAATACCAAAGAATTTTATAACCTATAATCTCAAAATTAAAGAAAATACACCCTATCCCATCCTCCTCTTAGAAACAAGACTCTCCCCCATTGAGAATATGGCTATGACTAGATACCTAATGTATAAGAACAACTTAAACAACATGGAAGACAAGAGGCTACATAAAATTGCTTCCAAATCAAGTCATAACCACCATCAACACAAGGGAGTATGGAATAAAGGCGCCCAGTCTTGGCTAAACTATTGGGGAATCATGGAAGAAACAATTTTGCAGAATAAAGATACTATTAAAAAAACGTCAAATCAAAATTTAAGAAGAAAATGTGGTGTGATAAAGAGTTAGAGGAAAAAAGAAAATTAAGGTATTATAAAGATGTAATCAACCCTAATCTAGAAGATCAAAATTATCTATCTGTTTTTCCAAACGTAAAGAAAAAAATAAGCATTGCTAAGATAAGAACAAATTCTCATGAGCTCCATAGTGAAACTGGGCGTTGGTCAATTCCTAAAACGCCATGGGATGAAAGAGTGTGTCAGCTTTGTGACACTAAAAAGGTTGAAGATGAAAAGCACTTTCTCTTAGATTGTCTGTCATATACCCATATTAGATCTCATTTTCAAAATATTTATCAGACTACCAACCTTTCTAACCTCCTAACTCAACAAAAGTATGTTGATCTTGGAAAGCTTCTCTTAATGTTTTTTGAGCACAGAAACAAAACTATAAATAATCACAAGTAATCACTTACCCTCTTAAGATCTCATAGACCAATTCGATCTTAGTGGATGTTAATCATCATCATCATCATATATTTAAATTTTAATATAAATTGATTTTGAATTACTAAAATAAATATTATTTATTTATATTTAATTTTATAATAATTAATTACATGATGATTATATAAAATTAATTGTAAACAAATTGAGTGAGTCTAATAATTAATGATTAAAAGTATGTTTTTTTCCTCTAAAGTCACAAATGTAAATGGTTAATGGTTAGAAGTATGTCTTTTTTCCTTGAAATTCACAAATGCAAATCCAAAAAAATAGTGTATCTATACTTATAAATAGATTATTACTATATTAATTAAATTTTAAAATGAATAATCAATTTTTTTATCATTTAAATAGCATGATATTATATTTGTTTAATAACATATATAATATATTTAATAAAGACAAATAATTCTAACCTATTTTGATTTTGAATTATTTAGATAATAGAAATTTTATATATTGATGTTTTATTTTTTTAGATTTTGAACTGTAATTTTATATATTGTTGTTTTCTTTCATAAAGTTTCATATATATTGTTTGACATATTTTATTGTTGTGAAGAGAAATCTAACTTACTTATGTGTTTGTTTTAAGCATGTTAATTTCTAAAGTGAATATACTTATTTTTATTTATTATGAGTTTTTTTTATCAATCTTTATATTGACTTTAGTTTACTTGTAAGAATGTTATTTAGAAATTTATTTATAGGATTATGAATATGATAAATACCTTCCAAAATCTTTTTGTTGACTCCTTCTAAATACAGATTTATAATAAAAATAACCTTTATTTTTATTAAATATGTCTTATATTTAACAAATACTCTTTTTTATACACCCCAATACTTATAAACTTCCTTATACACCACATCCCCAATATCTACAATTCATTAACTATATTTTTCACAATTTATAAACTTTATTTATGAATTAACATAATAAAATTATAAAATTTGATTAACATAGTGAAACCCCATAGTTCCAATCTTACAATATTTTAAATCTATTTTTTTTCCTTCGAAACTTTGTTACTCATGCATATAATAGTGTGCCTCTATTTGAAAAGTGATTTAACAAAAGAAAAAAATAAAACTAATCGTTCAGTTTCAAAATATAAAAAGTTAAGTTCAATTTCGTAGATGTATATAAAAGGCCACTAAGCGTTAAAGTTAGGGCCCTCATGAATTATTTTTCCAAAATGAGATAAATCCTCTATATCGCCAATTTCTCTTCGCGAATGGATTTACATGTCATGTAAATGACATTTCCATTTTAGTCTTTGCCGTGCCACGAATATAACGATCACCTTGTAGTTAAAACAGGTTGACTCCTAATTAATAAAATTTTACCATCGAGGTTATTTTCAATTTTTTTAATAAAATATTATTTTAATCTTACTCAAGTAATAAAATTTTAGCATCAAAGTTATTTTGAAAATTTTCTGTTTAGATATTACTTTAACATTACCATATGAAATTGTTATGAAGTTTTACATTAATTTTAGTGTGTCGATATTTAATGTCATTAGAAGATTGTGACGATATTAATATTTTCCATTTAAATAACATTTTAATATTGTTATCAAAAAATTTTAGATTATTTGTCATTGAGATCATATTAAAAATGTTATCATTGACTTTATAAATATGTTTTGGAGAGCTTTTATCAAAGTTATTATGGAAATTTTAAATTTGTTATTTGAACTTTGAAAATCTTCTAATGCAAGCCATGGGACCTTTTGCATAAATATCATTCTAGTGGTTTTTTGAAACTCTCTAACAAAGTATTAGGAGTTTCACAAAGATGATATTTGGAAACCTCCCTATAACTTCTCAAAGATGTGTGGCCTTTTAAAACTCCCTAGTAGTTTATCAAGAGCTCATAAGGACAGGATCTTAGAAACTTTAAATTGTTTTCAAAGGGTAAGTAAATATTTTCCTTGTACTTGTTTATATAGCAATACAATTTGTGTTATTTTTCTAACAACTTGTTTCAAAGTTATATATATATATATATATATATATATATATATATATATATATATATATATATATATATATTTCCAATAAAAATTTCACATTATATTCATAAAAATATAATATGTGCTCAAAGACAGTCGTTACATCATGATAAGAAAGATGATCTTTTTATGGACTAGACCATAGAGAGGAATCACTCTTACTGCACAGTAAAAGTTTCAAAACCTTACAATAAAACATCTTAGTCCAAGCTATCGAGAGACTAATATCAAAATAATAAAAAAATCTCTCCCTATCAAGGAGAGTATTGTAGCAACTGGCATGTCCAAAAATAAAACCTATAAATATAGTAGTTGAAACCCTTGATGTTCAAAACATATTTAAAAAGCGAGTGGGGCCCTCATGGCCACCTTCCCATTGATTGTAGGCAATTCTCCCTCGACAATTATTAAGAACCCTTTTTGATAGTCTGTCAGCTTCATGGTTCTCTTCCCTGTATATATGTGCACAAGAGATGGATCTAAATAGAGTGAGAAGTTCATTTATTCTATGCTTCTGACCATCTAAAGTTTCCACATGTAGAGTTCCTTTCCGATTGAACTAGTCAATGACTATCTTTGAATCCCTAAGAACATGTATGTTAGAAACTGAAAGCCTTGATGCAAGAGTCAAAGTAGTCCAAGCTCCCATGAGTAATGCCATGGATTTTCTTCCACTGCCACAATTTAAACTCCATCTATACTCCACGTGATCATTTATCTTTAAGACTCCACCTGCAACACTTGTTTTTCCATTCTGCTGAGCTGCCCTGTCGAACCAAGAAATAACTTTATCTTCAGGAAAAATTGTAGATTTATGCCTAGGGGCTGAAATTTTTATATTTTTCCATTGAGTTCCCAATGCCCCTAGAGATAGATACCGTATCCTCGGAATAGAAGGTGTCCCAAACTCGAAGATTGATTTATTTCTATCAAGCCAAAGGTACCAACAAATATAAGAAGGGAGAGTTTGGAAATTATAGTTTTGTTATTCTCAATTTGGGAAACATTCAATCACCGGATTCCCATTTCGGCCAACACTGTGTATTAGAGAATTTTTCACTTTCTCACAAACTGATAACGTAAATGGACAAATTACAGAAACATGTTTACCTGATTCCCTCATATTTTTACACAGATAACATAATCCTAGCCCCTTCCAACCTCTTTTTTGCAAATTTTTCCATGTTAGAATTTTATTTTCAGCTAAGAGCCAAGCAAAAATATTGATCTTCAGTGGACAGTCCCATTTCCATATTTTTCTCCTCCAACCCTTGTTTTGAATTTCCATATTTTTTTTGATAATGCTGAGTAAACATTCTTCAGAGAAATTTGTCCTGAAGAATCACCACCTGTCCATATTAATTCATCTAGACTATCCACAACTTTGATGCTTGATCCAATCAAATCCTTCCTCTATCTATCCCATTCCACTGCAGTTTCACCGACCAACACCACATCAACACTGTCAAACCAGATTGAGCCTACATAACCCCTTGGAAAAATACGACTTGCTTGATACAAGAGATGAATGTTTTTTTTATTAAGACTGTGCACCAACTCCTGAGATAAAATGGAATCTTGCCCCATTCCTAAAATTTCATCCTTCCCAACTAAAATAGAGTGTCATGAGCCCGGGTTCCAAGCCAACCACTGTAATATCACTGGTAGCGTATTCAATAAAATTTTCCATGTCTGGGATCCATAGGATATAACCGAAGTTGTCAATCTCAACCTTGACAACTATAAGGTCTCTTCCAACAGAGCCTTAAAAAACATAAATAAATTTAATAAGAGAAGTGTTGCCCTAACATATTTACAATTCCTTAGTCAGGATATAACAATTCATAACCAGCATATAATCATTCATCATAATTAAAAATATATGAGAAGATCATAATAAATTACATAACACAATAGAATCACGAAAATACATACCTCTAATTGATGCTGCTGTTGTCCCCAACTCTCCTTCATGTACTACCCAAAACCGTCTAACCACCTAGCCAGTTAGGAACAAAGCCTCTCCGGCTCCCTAGCTCCAGGATTCCGTAATGATTCCTGGCTCCCGAGCCAAAAACTCCCAGCAATCGGTGCCCCCTTGTAACAATCCTACTGCCAACTTCTCCAACCCAAAACCAACAATATAGTCTTCCAATCTCCCAAAAAAAGTATCCCTTCCCAAAATGTCCCAATATAGTCTTCTAATCTCCAAGTAATGCTCTATCCCCCTAAATCCAAAAGTCCCCTTCTCCCGAGTGTTTTTCCCCTTCATATCCTCCTTTTCCCATTCACCGCCTTCTCCCTTTAAGACTCACCCACCTTATCCCTCCATTCAATGCCAACCACCTTATCCCTTCATTCACTGGTTCCATCCTTCGATATGTTCAATTTTCTTTTAATAAATTAAAATTTATTAAACTTAATTTCATTACCCAAATATTTAATGAGTTAATTAATTAATTAATATACATTAAACAATTAATAATTTATGACAATTAATTAATTAATTAATTAAACTTAATATACTTTAAACAATTATTTAACTATGACAATTAATTATTTAACTAGGGTTGTTACATACACCCACCCTCTAGGAAACTTTGTCTCGAAGTTAAAATATTTTAAGATACAAGGGGAAAGACACATACATACTAGTGTACATGTACAAGAAATGCATTTGTAGCTAGTACATACATGTCTCGTGCATGTACTATAACAACAATTATCACCCTTATTCTAATTTATGTATGAGATCTATGTGCGGATATCGAATTGAAATTATGGTTGTATGCAATTACATTATGATAATGAATAGATATGTATGAGTTTGTGTTATAGACTAATCTGCAGGTTATTGGGCTATGAAATAGCCAAGGGATAATCATGATGAAAGTGGATGTCATGACCACTGGTCGAGAAACAATATGGTATGAATCTCTGTATGTGAAATTATATTGGTTTGGATACATTGCTATGATATGTGGACCAGTGCAGGATATTAGGAGGTGAAACTGCCCAAAACTAAATAAGCAATGACAAAACTCCCAACAACATGGTGCCACTATATATTCCATTATAGGGTGTGGATCCTAGTCCTATTAGGAGGGGTGGAGGCATTTCCCACCATGTATCCTATGAAGCTTGGAGTCATGGGAGGACGGTGTTAGCTCACGCTCCCCTAGATGTGTGATTATGACTGGCAATTGCCTGTTGGGGGAGCTTGGTCAAGATAGTGACACTTCCGCTTACGAGTTCTATTTGGAGTTAGGTCAATATAGTTGATGCTTCAAGATAGTCCAACAGAGGAAGGATAGGAATGGAAGATGGAAGTATGTTAGGAAGGAAGGATGAGTAGAAATAGTTGAGAGTGCATGGAGATTCGTCTTATGGTGGAATTTATTGTCTTTCCTTCTGAAAATAAAATGTATATATGAATATTCATAATTACGTAACCAAACCAAAATTGTCTAAATAAAATTGTTGGTCTAGATTATTGTAATTAAGTGAATTCACAAACATTTCATTGGTTTATTATCTTTTATAAAAAGAATAGTCATATTGATTGGATTGGATGCATACATAAATTAGAATAAGGGTGATAATTGTTGTTATAGTACATGCACGAGACATGTATGTACTAGCTACAAATGCATTTCTTGTACATGTACACTAGTATGTATGTGTCTTTGCCCTTGTATCTTAAAATATTTTAACTTCGAGACGAAGTTTCCTGAAGGGTGGGTGTATGTAACAACCCTAGTTAAATAATTAATTGTCATAGTTAAATAATTGTTTAAAGTATATTAAGTTTAATTAATTAATTAATTGTCCTAAATTATTAATTGTTTAATGTATATTAATTAATTAACTAACTCATTAAATATTTGAGTAATGAAATTAAGTTTAATAAATTTTAATTTATTAAAAGAAAACTTAACATATCAAAGGATGGAACCAGTGAATGAAGGGATAAGGTGGTTGGCATTGAATGGAGGGATAAGGTGGGTGAGTCTTAAAGGGAGAAGGTGGTGAATGGGAAAAGGAGGATATGAAGGGGAAAAACACTCGGGAGAAGGGGACTTTTGGATTTAGGGGGATAGAGAATTACTTGGAGATTAAAAGGCTGTATTGGGACATTTTGGGAAGGGCTACCTTTTTTGGGAGATTAGAAGTCTGTATTGTTGGTTTTGGATTGGAGAAGTTGGCGATAGGACTGTTACAAGGGGGCACCAGTTGCTGGGAGTTTTCGGCTCGGGGGCCAGGAATCCTTACAGAATCTGAGAGCTAGGGAGCCAGAGAGGCTTTGTTCCTAACTGGCTAGGTGGTTAGACGGTTTTGGGTAGTACATGAAGGAGAATTGGGGACAATAGTAGTATCAATTAGAGGTATGTATTTTCATGATTCTATTATGTTATGTAATTTATTATGATCTTCTCATATATTTTTAATTATGATGAATGACTATATGCTGGTTATGAATTGTTATATCCTGACTAAGGAATTGTAAATATGTTAGGGAAACACTTCTCTTATTAAATTTATTTATGTTTTTTAAGGCTCTGTTGGAAGAGACCTTATAGTTGTCAAGGTTGAGATTGACAACTTTGGTTATATCCTATGGATCCCAGACATGGAAAATTTTACTGAATACGCTACCAGTGATATTACAGTGGTTGGCTTGGAACCCAAGCTCAGGACACTCTATTTTAGTTGGGAAGGATGCAATTTTAGGAATGGGGCAAGACTCCATTTTATCTCAGGAGTTGGTGCACAGTATTAATAAAAAAAACATTCATCTGTTGTATCAAGCAAGTCGTATTTTTCCAAGGGGTTATGTAGGCTCAATCTGGTTTGACAGTGTTGATGTGGTGTTGGTTGGTGAAATTGCAGTGGAATGGGATAGATACAGGAAGGATTTGATTGGATCAAGAATCAAAGTTGTGGATATTCTAGATGAATTAATATGGACAGGTGGTGATTCTTCAGGACAAATTTCTGTGAAGAATGTTTACTCGGCTTTATCAAAAAAAATATGGAAATTCAAAACAGGGGTTGGAGGAGAAAAATATGGAAATGGGATTGTCCACTGAAGATCAATATTTTTGCTTGGCTCTTAGCTGAGAATAAAATTCTAACATGGAAAAATTTGCAAAAAAGAGGTTGGAAGGGGCTAGGATTATTCTATCTGTGTAAAAATATGAGGGAATCAGGTAAACATGTTTTTGTAATTTGTCCATTTACGTTATCAGTTTGTGAGAAAGTGAAAAATGCTCTAATACGCAGTTTTGGCCGAAATGGGAATCCGATGATTGAATGTTTCCAAAATTGAGAATAACAAAACTATAATTTCCAAACTCTCCCTTCTTATATTTGTTGGTACCTTTGGCTTGATAGAAATAAATCAATCCTCGAGTCTGGGACACCTTCTATTCCGAGGATATGGTATCTATCTCTACAGGCATTGAGAACTCATTGTCCAAAAATATAAAAATTTCAGCCCCTAGGCATACATCTACAATTTTTCCTGAAGATAAAGTTATTTCTTGGTTCGACAGGGTTGCTCAACAGAATGGAAAAACAAGTGTTGCAGGTGGAGTCTTAAAGATAAATGATCACATGGAGTATAGATGGAGTTTAAATTGTGGCAGTGGAAGAAAATCCATGGCATAACTCATGGGAGCTTGGACTACTTTGACTCTTGCATCAAGGCTTTCAGTTTCTGACATACATGTTCTTGGGGATTCAAAGATAGTCATTGACTAGTTCAATCGAAAAGGAACTCTACATGTGGAAACTTTAGATGGCCGAAAGCATAGAATAAATGAACTTCTCACTCTATTTAGATCCATCTCTTGTGCACATATATAGAGGGAAGAGAACCATGAAGCTGACAGACTATCAAAAAGGGTTCTTAATAATTGTCAAGGGAGAATTGCCTACAATCAATGGGAAGGTGGCCATGAGGGCCCCACTCGCTTTTTAAATATGTTTTGAACATCAAGGGTTTCAACTACTATATTTATAGGTTTTATTTTTGGACATGCTAGTTGCTACAATACTCTCCTTGATAGGGAGAGATTTTTTTATTATTTTGATATTAGTCTCTCGATAGCTTTGACTAAGATGTTTTATTGTAAGGTTTTGAAACTTTTATTGTGCAGTAAAAGTGATTCCTCTCTATGGTCTAGTCCATAAAAAGATCATATTTCTTATCATGATGTAACGACTGTCTTTGAGCACATATTATATTTTTATGAATATAATGTGAAATTTTTATTGGAAAATAAAATAATATATATATATAACTTTGAAACAAGTTGTTAGAAAAATAACACAAATTGTATTGTTGTGTAAACAAGTACAAGGAAAATATTTACTTACCCTTTGAAAACAATTTAAAGTTTCTAAGATCTTGTCCTTATGAGCTCCTGATAAACTACTAAGGAGTTTTAAAAAGCCACACATCTTTGAGAAGTTATAGGGAGGTTTCCAAATATCATCTTTGTGAAACTCCTAATACCTTGTTAGGGAGTTTCAAAAGGACACTAGAATGATATTTATGCAAAAGGTCCCATGGCTTGCATTAGAAGGTTTTCAAAGTTCAAATAACAAATTTAAAATTTCCATAATAACTTTGATAAAAGCTCTCCAAAACATATTTATAAAGTCAATGATAACATTTTTAATATGATCTCAATGACAAATAATCTAAAATTTTTTGATAACAATATTAAAATGTTATTTAAATGGAAAATATTAATATCGTCACAATCTTCTAATGACGTTAAATATCGACACACTAAAATTAATAAAATTAATGTAAAACTTCATTCATTAAATATCGACACACTAAAATTAATGTAAAACTTCATAACAACTTCATATGGTAATGTTAAAGTAATATCTAAACAGAAAATTTTAAAAATAACTTTGATGTTAAAATTTTATTAATTCAGTAAGATTAAAATAATATTTTATTAAAAAAATTGAAAATAACCTTGATGGTAAAATTTTATTAATTAGGAGTCAACCTGTTTTAACTACAAGGTGATCGTTATATTCGTGGCATGGCAAAGACTAAAATGGAAATGTCATTTACATGACATGTAAATCCATTCGCGAAGAGAAATTGGCGATATAGAGGATTTATCTCATTTTGGAAAAATAATTCATCACGGCCCTAACTTTAACGCTTAGTGGCCTTTTATATACATCTACGAAAGTGAACTTAACTTTTTATATTTTGAAACTGAACGATTAGTTTTATTTTTTTCTTTTGTTAAATCACTTTTCAAATAGAGGCACACTATTATATGCATGAGTAACAAAGTTTCGAAGGAAAAAAATTAGATTTAAAATATTGTAAGATTGGAACTATGGGGTTTCACTATGTTAATCAAATTTTATAATTTTATTATGTTAATTCATAAATAAAGTTTATAAATTGTGAAAAATATAGCTAATGAATTGTAGATATTGGGGATGTGGTGTATAAGGAAGTTTATAAGTATTGGGGTGTATAAAAAAGATTATTTGTTAAATATAAGACATATTTAATAAAAATAAAGGTTATTTTTATTATAAATCTGTATTTAGAGGGAGTCAACAAAAAAATTTTGGAAGGTATTTATCATATTCATAATCCTGCAAAGAAATTTCTAAATAACATTCTTACAAGTAAACTAAAGTCAATATAAAGATTGATAAAAAAAACTCATAATAAATAAAAATAAGTATATTCATTTTAGAAATTAACATGCTTAAAACAAACACATAAGTAAGTTAGATTTCTCTTCACAACAATAAAATATGTCAAACAATATATATGAAACTTTATGAAAGAAAACAGCAATATATAAAATTACAGTTCAAAATCTAAAAAAATAAAACATCAATATATAAAATTTATATTATCTAAATAATTCAAAATCAAAATAGGTTAGAATTATTTGTCTTTATTAAATATATTATATATGTTATTAAATAAATATAATATCATGCTATTTAAATGATAAAAATATTGATTATTCATTTTAAAATTTAATTAATGTAGTAATAATCTATTTATAAGTATAGATACACTATTTTTTTGGATTTGCATTTGTGAATTTCAAGGAAAAAAGTCATACTTCTAACCATTAACCATTTACATTTGTGACTTTAGAGGAAAAAGAACATACTTTTAATCATTAATTATTAGACTCACTCAATTTGTTTACAATTAATTTTATATAATCATCATGTATTTAATTATTATAAAATTAAATATAAATAAATAATATTTATTTTAGTAATTCAAAATCAATCTATATTAAAATTTAAATATATGATGATGATGATGATTAACATACACTAAGACCGAATTGGTCTATGAGATCTTAAGAGGGTAAGTGATTACTTGTGATTCTTTATAGTTTTGTTTCTATGCTCAAAAAACATTAAGAGAAGCTTTCCAAGATTAGCATACTTTTATTGAGTTAAGAGGTTAGAAAGGTTGGTAGTCTAATAAATATTTTGAAAATGAGATCTAATATGGGTATAGGACGGACAATCTAAGAGAAGGTGCTTTTCATGTTCAACCTTTTTAGTGTCACAAAGCTGACACACTCTTTCATCCCATGGCTTTTTAGGAATTTACCAACACCCAGTTTCACTATGGAGCTCATGAGAATTTGTTCTTATCTTAGCAATGCTTATTTTTTTCTTTACGTTTGGAAAAACAGATAGATAATTTTGATCTTCTAGATTAGGGTTGATTACATCTTTATAATACCTTAATTTTCTTTTTTCCTCTAACTCTTTATCACACCACATTTTCTTCTTAAATTTTGATTTGACGTTTTTTTAATAGTATCTTTATTCTGCAAAATTGTTTCTTCCATGATTCCCCAATAGTTTAGCCAAGACTGGGCGTCTTTATTCCATACTCGCTTGTGTTGATGGTGGTTATGACTTGATTTTGAAGCAATTTTATGTAGCCTCTTGTCTTCCATGTTGTTTAAGTTGTTCTTATACATTAGGTATCTAGTCATAGCCATATTCTCAATGGGGGAGAGTCTTGTTTCTAAGAGGAGGATGGGATAGGGTGTATTTCCTTTAATTTTGAGATTATAGGTTATACAATTCTTTGGTATTTGCTCTATCTTTCTCCAAGATTCATGAGAGATACTACATCCCCAGATTTCACATCCATAGAGAATTACAGGTGCAAAAAGAGTCTCAAAGAGGACTTTCTTCTTATCCCAACTCCAAAGATCAGTTGATTTACATTTGTTTTCAAGCTCATAATAAGCTTTCCATCCCCGAATAATCCGTTTCTCAATGCTATAATTCCAATTGATCTTGTGGTGAATATCAATTCCAAGATATGTGTATGAGGTCACTTCCTCCAATTTGTTGTTGTCATATACAAAGGTATCATAAGGGATCTTATTGGATTTAATAATCATGACCTTAGTCTTATCAGTATTAACAGTCATACCCATATTGGAGCAAATTTCCTTGAGGATTATTAGTTGGTTTTCAAGATCATGGGGACCCCTTTCCATAAGAACAATATCATAAGCATAAAGAATAAGATTGATGACTATACCAGTGAGAGTAGGGATGACACAACCTTCTTTTTCCAAGCATTCTTCTAACTTGTCAATGTATATGCCAAAAAAGGTAGGGGACAAGGGACAACCTTGTTTGACTCAGATATTACAGTTAATCTCTTTTGACGAGCCCTCGGTGTTTTTAAACTTAGCAATAACATTCTCATACATCCTTATTGCAGAAACCCTCAACTCAAGAGGTACTTTTATCTCTTCCAACCTATTCCAAAGGTCTTTCCTAGCAACCATGTCAAAATATTTTCTAAAGTCAACAAAACAACAAAAAAGATTGGTTTTAGTATTGCAGAACTCCTCTGCAATGATCCTAAAGGTAACAATATGGTCCACAATTGAATGATATCTCCTAAAGCCGGCCTGGCCTTTAGCTCTTTTATCGTGACTTTCTAGCCAAAGTCTAATCTTCTTTTCCAAAATAATTCCATAAAGCTTGGCTAAAATATGGCTAATCATAATGGTCCTATAATTAGCAGGAATGTTTCTATCCCCATTTTTATAGTAAGTTTTCAAGTTAGAAATAGATCTCATAATATACCATAATACAATCAATGACACTCATTCATAAAATTATCATTTACATAATAGATTGCATCATATCCAACATCATTTAAATAGCATTTAAACCTTCATAGGATTCTCATTCACATAGTATATCACATCATATCCATCATCATCAACAACATGTAAACATTCATAGAATTTACATTCACATAGTAGTTCACATCATATCCATCATCATCAATAACATTTAAACATTCATAAAATTTACATTCTCACAATATATTGCATCATATCCATCATCATCAATAACATTTAAACATTCATACAGGTTCATAAGTCTTAAAAATTCAAGTGCATCACTTAATAGTTTTACTGTGAATAGAAAATAAAGGTGTTTAGGCGTCAGGTAATCCTAGCTGTCTAATTCAAAAGGTGGTGTTACATACTACCAACCTTCGAGAAACAGATTCTCAAGGTGGTAAAAAAAAAAGTGAGGGATAATCTCGTCATAATGTCTCATTATCTTCCCAAGTAGAAAATCCTAGACTCTACTTGTCCCACTGGACCTTAACTTGGTCTACCAGATGGTTCCTGAGGTGTCAGACTCTATGGTCCAATATTCATAATGGGTCTACTATGAGGGTTACCACATCTGATACCTGTAATTCCTTCCAATTTAGTTTATGTGATTCATCAGCAACATAATGACGTAGAACAATACATGAAAAACATTATGAGTTTTATGCAAATGGGGTGGTAGTACAAGACGATAGGCGATGGGTCCAATTTTCTCTTGGATTTTGAACGGTCCTATAAATCAAGGTGACAACTTTGTCCCCTTTCCGAATTGTGTGGTACTCTTATTAGGCCTGATACGAATGAAAACCTGATCTCCGACTTTATAACTTCGGTCAGTCTTGTGTGCATCCACATAACTTTTTTGTCTATCATGTGCTTCCTTTAGTCTCTGCCTAATCTGAATCACATGTTCCTCCATTTCTTGAATCAACTCTGGCTCAATTGTTACTCAGTATTCTAACCTATCCCAACTCAACGACATTCTGCATGGCCTTCCATACAGAGCTTCGTAGGGTGGCATTCCAATGGAGCTATGAAAATTGTTATTATAGGCAAACTTTACCAAAGGTAGGTACTTCTCCCAATGGGTTTGATTATCCATGACATACATCCTAAGCATGTCTTCCATGACTTGATTTACTCTCTCAGTTTTCCCATCTATTTCAAGATGATAAGTTATGCTTAAGTTCAACTGAGTCCCCAATGTTGACTGCAAACTTGTCCAAAACCTAGAAGTGAATCTGGGGTCCCTATCTGAAATGATATTCTTAGGTATCCCATGCAAACAGATGACCTCACTTACAAACACATGTGCCACTTTAGTGACATCATTAGTGTCTCTAACCGGAATAAAATGAGCACTCTTGGTTAACTTATCAACTATCACAAGAATCACATTGTGTCTATGAGATGTGAGCGGAAACCCCACAACAAAATCCATGGAAATGACTTCCCACTTAGACATAGGAACATCATGTGGTTGTAGGAGACCTGTCGGGTGATGGTGGTCAGCTTTCACTTGTTGACACTCTAGGTACTTGGTGATGAAATGGACTACATTGTGCTTCATGCCTACCCAGAAGAAAAGCTTCCTCATGTCTGCGTACATTTTCTTCACACTCGGATGCACACAATAAAGTGCTCTATGGGATTCCTTCAGTATGATGCTTTGAATATCCCCACCTTCGGGGATGTACATCCTTCCTCGATATCTTAATAGTTTGTTTGCTTCCAGACTATATCCTTCATAATTTGGATCTAATTGCCTCCCACTCTGGAGGTTTGATGTAACCTTTAAATACCAACTGTCTCCATGGAGTTGCATCAACACAAATTCCCTCAGATTGACTTTTAAGGGTACCAAGGAGAAGACACTTGGTCTCCTACTGAAGGCATATACAACCACATTCTCTTTTCCCTTGATATATGAAATACCAAAATCATACTCACTCATGAACTCACTCCATCGCCTTTGTTTGGCATTCATATCCCTTTGAGTGAAGATATGTTTTAAACTTTGATGGTCTATTTTGAGCTCAAAGTTTCACCCTACTAGATAGTGCCTCCAAAGTTTCAGAGCTAGCATTACAGCTACCAACTCTAAATCATGAGTAGCATAAATTTCCTCATGTTTCTTCAACTTCCTTGACGCATAAGCTATCACTCCTCCATCCTGCATTAGCATGGCCCCCAACCCTTGCTTCGAGACATCTGTACAGACTGTGAAGTCCTTTTCAATATCTGGCACTCGTAGAATTGGTGCACTAGTTAGTAACCTTTTAAGCTCGATGAATGCACTATCACATTCTTATGTACATTCATACCTGACCCCCTTGCCCTACAAGGTGGTGATGGGTTTCTCTATTTTAGAGAACCCTTCCACAAATCTCCTATAATAACCCTCTAGCCCCATGAAGCTTCTTACCTCATGAGCATTTTTTGGCACTGGCCATTCCATAATGACCTTTACCTTTTCTGGGTCCACAGAGATTCCTTCACCATAAGTGATATGAAATAAATACTGAATTTATTTTTGGAAGAAGGAACACTTCGAAAACTTCCCATACAATTTGTTCTCTCTAAGGCAGGACAACACCACTGGCAATTGTTCCTCATGTTCTCTTTCGTTCTTGGAATAGATGAGGATATCATCTCAAAAGACTTGTACAAAGTGGTCTAAGTACTTTCAGAATACATCATTCATGAGGCTCATGAATACTGTTGGCACATTGGTTTATCCGAAAGGTACTACCACGAACTCATAATGCCCAAACCGAGTTCGAAAGGAAATTTTAGGTATATCGCTTTCCTTAATCCTTAACTGGTGATACCTTGATCACAAATCAATCATTGAGAATACCACTGCTCCTTTCATCTGATGGAAGAGATCATCTATTTGTGGCATTGGTTACGTATTTTTTACTGTAGCATGGTTCAAGTCCCTGTAATCTATGCACAATCATAAGGAACCATCCTTCTTCTTCCCAAATATTATTGGTGCACCCCAAGGTGAGACAATAGGCCTTATTATCCCTAAGTCAAGTAGCTCTTTCAACTACATCTGCAGCTCACAAATTTTTGGCACTGTCATCCTATACAATGTCTTGGAAATTGGTTCTGCACCAGGTTTTATCTCAATAGTAAAATCAAGCTCCCTCTCAGGAGGTAACCCTGGTAACTCGTTCGAAAAAACATCTGTAAACTCTGGCAATACCGGGTATTGATCCAAGGAGGGTCCTTTCCTTTCACTCACTACTTCCACTACATAAAGTCACCACCCTTGCCTCATTCACCTCTTAACCTTCATAGTTTAGATAAAGCATAGAAACACCCTTCTTCATACACCATGGATCTCTACTGGCCTTCCTTCATCGTCAACACAAAGCACATTTTTTGTGAAACAGTCTACCATAGCTCAATGTGCTTATAACCAATCCATTCCAATGATTAGGTCATACGTCCTAAGGGTAGTGACGTATACCTTCAACCTGGTAGTACACACTCCCATGTCTATTAGACAATTATCAATGCTAGGTCCTACCGCTTGTTTTGCCCCCAAATCCATCTCGACTTGTTTAAAGTCATCGTGCTCGTAGGCTACCAACCCACTCTTTTCTAATGTAGATGGTGAAATGAAACTATTTGTAGCACCAAAATCCAATAAAATCTTAACATTGATATGATTTAGCGTACTTGATGACTCCACCACCATGGATTGATGTTATTCCTGGCGATTATTAACCGCTGCGTAAATCTGGTGGCTACCACTTGCTCTTCCCATCAAGACCTTTCCTTCTCTATGCACAAATCCTGATTGTAACTCTACCAGTCACGCCAGTAATGGGGTCCTCCACATACCTAACATGTAACACGAGATTGAACCTACACGTTGCTCTATGACTTTCTCTGAAATGAGTTCCTTCCCCTAGAACCCCTACCCCTACAAGATGCTCCATGAGAAGGTCGTGGACCTGTCTGTGTTGTTGGTGATGACTAGGATGCTACACTCACTGCCATTGAAATCGACGTGGTGATTTTCCTTGGTGTGACTCTATTACCATATGGAGGTGGCCTGGAGCTCCCTCCCCTAGAGAATGTCCTAAGGGCCTTCCCCACGAATCCAAGACGATGCGGAAAGGTCGAACTTATACCTCCATTTAATTTCATGTGTTCCTCAGCATAACGTGCATTTTCTACTGCTTCCGCTACTAAATATGGTTTCCACATCCGCACCACGACCCTTATCTTAGGACTTAACACATAGACAAAGCGTTCTGCCTGTTGTTGATGATTATCCATGTATGAAATATATTTGACCAATTCCATAAACCTAATCTTGTATTCTTCTACGGTCATGTTTCCCTGTACTAAAGCATGAAATTCTCCCACCTGTTGTTCCTCATAGTAAGCTGGTAGATATTTCCTTCGGAACCTCTCCTCAAAAAGTTCCCAAGAGACAGTGTCTGAGGTAAGGTGCAATTGCCTCTCTAGATTTCCCCACTAGTTCAGGGCACTGTCTCTCAACTGAAAAATTGCTATCTTCACCTTTGATGTGGACGCATAGTCTCTTAAGGCGAAACAACTTGTCATGCCTTCCAACCATGCCTCTGCACGTTCACTCGCATGACCCTTGACAAACTCTGGAAGTTTGATCTTTTGCAGTTCTCAAGTGATGTCTTTGGGTTGAGGCCCTCGCCCAGAATCCCTTGACGCTTTAGGATTACCCATTCCAAATGGTGGGAGCTCCACTTCGATCACTGCTGGTTGACGCCCCTTTAAAGTCTAATTGATGGCCTCCAAAGAGCGCATAATGAGAGCTAATTCAGGCGATGGTGGTGGCGGCATTGGCGGTCCCTGTGACAATGCCCCTCTGCCTCAATTTCCTCTAGTCATAACCATATTGTATGATTGAATCTGCATCAACCAAAAGTTTGTCAGGGAGCATCTAGGGAAATTCACATTTGCGCAACCTAAACTTGAAAACATGGTTAGGCATAAGTTTTT
Source organism: Picea engelmannii (assembly GCA_009831015.1). NCBI lineage: Eukaryota > Viridiplantae > Streptophyta > Pinopsida > Pinales > Pinaceae > Picea > Picea engelmannii. Next base: position 92,415 of record ML800140.1, read on the forward strand.
TTTTTACTTGTCTATAAACAGACGTTACTCTCTTTAGGGGAAGTGGCTAGGTCAGGGTTGAAATCCTCTAAGCTTGATGCCTTCTCCTAATTAAACTACTGACTCTCTCGCCTTGCTAGATATGCCATCCCTATAATACACTCGCTAAAGTGCATCAAATCCCCTACGAAATGTCTTATATTATTTGCCATAGCATGTGCCAAACTCCCCACTCTATAATGACCTTTAATCTTTATAATGTTAATTTTAATATAACACTATTACAATCATTAATCATATACACAACTTGTGTTATTAATTAATACCATTATATAATATTAGTTATTTAATCCATCATTAGTTACCAACCCATTATTAGCATTATAACTTATAATGTTAATTTAATCATTAGATTAACTAATAAATCATTTAAATAATCCAATTAATTAAATACTTTAATTAGTTAATTACTTACTACTAATTAATCCATTATACTAGTTAATCCATATAATTAAATTAATTGAATTAACTACCATCTGCATTAGAATAAAAATAAAATAATTAAATTTTATAATATATATATATATATATATAAGAAATAAAATAAAACAAAATAACATAAGTTAAATAAATATATATATAAATAAAATAATAATAATAAAGGGTGAGCATAGTGGGTTCTCGCATGAGACCCACCTGTCGTGCCCCGCTCCCTCCTATTCTCCCTATCTAAACCCTAAACTCCCATTTTTCCCACTCGTTTTTCCTCTTCCGAGGCCCCTATCTACAAGGTCGATCGCCATGACCAGCCTAAGATTTCTCTACGTAATGCAACCTATTGGCTTCGACCTTGCATATCTACGCGGTCGTGGGTTCAAAACCCATTTTTTGCGCATAAAGAAACTCTTGTCAACGTAATTGTAAGGTGATGGTGCAGTGGTATTCGGTCTTTAGGTTCCTGCGGGCTCCTCCCTGTGGCTTGGGGTAAGGTCTGCAGGCTTGGTTCCGATGGGCTCCTCCCCATGGCTTGGTGCATGGTTTAGCGTTGATCTTTGGTGTGTTATGACTTGTGTTGTGTTAGTAAATTGTGGGCTTGTAGATGTGTAGTGCATCGTCACTAGTGGGACTCGTCCATGCGACTTGACGCTTGGTCCAGAGTGTTGGGATATGGTATTTGGCTCAGAACTTGTATTGGTTGATCGTTAGTGGACTTGGAGATTAACATGTGGTATAAAATATCTATTGAGAAATTGGGACTAAATGCCCACTATTTTTATTTTCTTTTATGTAGCTTAGCGCTTGGGCACTGGTTCTTGATATGTGTTGTATGGATGTGCACTAACCATGTTTATATGTGCATGCAAGTACTCGGCCGCTATAGAAAATCACACTCCTTTTGGGCCTCTTTCGTGAGCTCCCTCCTCCATGTGACTTGATACCTAGTGCATGGGCTCTTGGTCTCAGTTGATGAAGAGAGCCCACTCATGCTTGGCACCTGGTGCGCTGGGCTTTGAGACATTTTTTGTTGCGTGACTTTGGCTGGATAGCTTGGAGGTTGGATGGGAAGGGTAGTTGGCCCAACAAGTTTTCTTAAAAAAAAAAAAAACTTAATTAATTCACTCATTATACTTATTCTTGGGCGTTGTCGTTACCTTGATGATGTTGGTTGGAAGTTTGGTGGCTTGTTGGTCAAATTTCGATGGCATGTGGCTTATGCGAATTAGATATTGGGTAAAACTCTATACTTTTTTTTTTGCTCATACATTATTTTTCACTTTATTCTTAATTAATAAAATAATTTTTTTTTGTTTTTACATTTATATTATATATGTATATTTTTTGTTTAAATAAATATCTTTTATATATATTTATTTATACACTATTAAATATATCTTTGTTTAGAAGTTCAAGGGCAGAGAAGAATTGATATATATATACATATATCTATATTTTTTTTTTGTTTTATTATTTGTCATTCAATATGTATAACATTATATCATTTTCATTTTCATGGGCATAATGTTTATATATATATAGATCTATATATATAATTATAAAAAAAAATTGTGTGCTTGGCTTACAGGTTAGGTGGAGGTGGAGCTTGGCCCAGATTTATGTACATACATTTATGTACACACTCCCTCATATTTTCTGTATACATAGTTTTGATGTGTGTCTAACCATTTATGTTACATAACCCCTTTCATGGATTTCATTGTACAGGTCTACAAGTTTTAGAGTTTTTAGAGAGTTTTGGGGTTGTTTACAGGACACATAGCTTAGCTTTCTATACAGAGTCAACAGGATGGGTGGGTAGGTGGGCCTTTGGTCCCAGATTTTTAAACTAAAGATCTGATACCATGTGTAAGGTCTCTTCCAACAGAGCCTTATAAAACATAAATAAATTTAATAAGAGAAGTGTTTCCCTAACATCTTTACAATTCCTTAGTCAACATATAACAATTCATAACCAACATACAATCATTCAAGATAATTAAAAATATATGAGTAGATCATAATAAATTACATCACACAACAAAATCATGAAAATACATACCTCTAATTGATGCTACTGCTATCCCCAACTCTGTTGTCCCCAACTCTCCTTGATGTACTACCCAAAACCGTCGAACCACCCAGCCAGCTAGGAATAGAGCCTCTTTCGCTCCCTAGCTCCAAGATTCCATAAGGATTCCTGGCCCTCGAGCCCAAAACTCCCAGCAACTGGTGCCCTCTTATAACATTCCTACCACCAACTTCTCCAACACAAAACCATCAATACAGTCTTTCAATCTCCCTCAAAAAATATCCCTTCCCAAAATGTCCCAATACAGTCTTCTAATCTCCAAATAATGCTCTATCACCCTAAATCCAAAAGTCTCCTTCTCCCTAGTGTTTTTCCCCTTCATATCCTCCTTTTCCCATTCACCGCCTTCTCCCTTTAAGACTCACCCACCTTATCCCTCCATTCAATACCAACCACCTTATCCCCCCATTCAATGGTTTCATCCTTCGATATGTTAAGTTTTCTTTTATTAAATTGAAATTTATTAAACTTAAATTCATTACCCAAATATTTAATGAGTTAACTAACTAATCAATTAATATACATTAAAACATTTAATAATTCGGAACAATTAATTAAACTTAATATACTTTAAACAATTATTTAACTATGACAATTAATTATTTAACTAGGGTTGTTACAACAACACCGACCCATGTGGAAAGTACTTATCTTTGATCACACTTTTCCATATTCTCTTCTTCATCCAAGATCTTCATAAAGTGTTTGTCACCAATTCCCTATAGAAAATGACGATGTTCTTCATCCCCCGGCCTCCAAAGAGTTCTGGTTTTGTAATTGATTCCCAATTTCTTAAATGGTAACTCTTTTTGTTCTTATTTCCTGACCAGAGGAAGGAAATCATCATTTTCTAAATCTCGTGGAGAACTATGATCGGTATATGAGCTAGAGCCATCTAGTAGACTGGATAGCTCTCTAATACTGCTTTTGTCAACAAAAAGAATCTACCCAAGGAGATCCATCTATTACGCTAGTGATTAATCCAGGATTCAAACTTTTCAAAAATCCATTGCCAATCCTTTGCCTTATAACTATCTGGTTTCATAAACTACCCTAGATATCTGAATCCTGCAGAAATATCTTTGAATGAATATTGGTATAAGTCTTTTAAAATTCTGAGAGTTTCTGGAGGAACTCCGAAATGAAGGAAAGAATACTTTTGTACATTAATCATCAATCCTGATGCTCGACAAAAAACATGGAGAATATTTTTTATTTTCTCCCATTCTGCGATTGTTGCTTTCAACATTATAAGAATATCATCCAAAAAAAGTAAGTGGAGAACCTTTATCAATCTGGAAACCTTTATCCCCGTGAGAGCTCCATCTGCTTTTTCTTTCTTTAAAGAAAGGTTGAGACCTTCCATTACCAATACGAATAGTGGAGGCAACAACAAACATCCCTATCTAAGTCCTCAGCTACTCTAAAAAAAGTTGGTTACCCCTCCATTTATCAAAATGGCATATGTTGTAGAAGTTACACAGGCCATAATCCAATTTGTTGTTGGCAGCCCGAAACCACATTGAAGAAGTATTAGCCTCAAAAAATCCCATTTGGTATAGTCATAGGCCCTTTTTAAGTCAAGCTTTAGGATATTAGCTTGTATATTTATTTTTTTAATGTTGTGAATACACTCTTGTGCAGTGGTGATAGCATCTAAAATCTGTCTTCCTTTGAGAAAACCCAATTGTTCTTATGATAGTGTTCTAGAAAGAATTAGCCTGATTCTCTTCACTATAGCTTTAGCAATGATCTTGCAACATAAGTTACATAGTGAAATTTGGCGAAAATCACAGAAAGAAGAGAGACTATTAACTTTGGGAATCAATGCCATGAAAGTTGAGTTGATCGATCTGATAACCTCCCCTCTAATTCTTGTTTCCTCAACCATATTGATCAAATCATGTCCAACCAACTCGAAGAAAATTAAGAAATGTTCTACAGTCCTGTAACAGCCCTAGTAGAATATATACTTAGGGATTATTAAGTAAAAGATTTATCAGGTAATTAATTTTCCTAACATGTTAATAACTAAACAACAATTGGTCTAATTATATTAATTAAGTATTTATTAATTAATTAAAGGTTATAATTTTGATTAATTAATTAATTAATTAACTATCTATTATATTCAATAACTTGGGTATTAAATTTAAAAGGGATAATAAGTTATATTGTTTAAATTAAAAAAAAAGTTACGTACACAGAAAGGGATAAGATATTAATTAAAAGGGGTAAGATATTAATTATGAGGGGATAAGGTAATAAATGGGTGGATAAGGAAGTAAATGCAAGAGGCGGTGAAGGAAGGATATGGAGGGGAGGAGGTTTACGTATGGGGAGGATCATTCTACGGGAGATTGGGATTGTTTGATGGGGCTCTCCTAGATTTGCAGAGAAGGGAGTTGAGTTTTGGAGTCAGATTGGATCAGTACAGGCATTGGTTTGCTGGAGTTTTTGGGCACGGGGGCTAGGATATCCATTGATATCCTGGAGCTAGGTAGTTTTCCTAGTTGGAAGGGAGGATAGTAGGTTTGGGTAGTGTTGTTCAGTGCATCAGGCAGCAGGAAGGAAACAACAAGGCAACAAGGAGACATAAATTAGCATCAGAACTAGGTAAATTGTTTGTGAAATGGCTAAGTTATTTTTATGCTGTAGTTAAATGTTAAATGTTAAATTCTTCTGAAATTTATATGCTTATTTGAAGTTAAAGAATTATTTACACACTCAGAAATTCTTTGTTAAAAATGTTATGCGTAATTGTAAGGATATTTTTTTTACTAGGCTTGTTGATTTTTTTCTTACTTTCCACTACAATTGGTATCATAGATTTTGTTTTAAATCTGGGCCTGAGGGCCAAAACTCCAAGCTCTAACTCTAGCTACGCTTAACCTGCAAATAAAACACAGAAATTTTAATAAAAAAAAAAATGCAATATGAATTTTAACATGAATTTTAACTACTAGTGTTGTTACAAGCCAGGAAATAGGAAAGGTAATCCAACAATCAATAGGTAAAATGTCCCAATGGCAAACTCCTAGATGAAGTCTAACAATGAATATCATTTTGATAATATCACTCAGGCAACCAACAATCTGAGAATCGTATAGAAATTCCCTATTAATGTAGGGAACTGAAATAGGCATACAGATCCTACAATACAACCAAATTAATATAATCATTAAAATAGCACAACCAGTTCAATATAGTTGTTAAAGTAGTATTTTCTTCCTATAATAGTATTCATGTTAATGTGGATCAAAACCCTCAACAAGGTATATGCCATTGTGGATTAGCAAGCAAATTGTATTCTCTACCAAATAATTATAAAGATGAGCCTTCATTCAGAGTGTACAACTATTATCGCTGATACTTTATGGAGCCCCTCTATGACCAAGCTTCAACATATCTTATGGAGCCCTGCTACAGCTAGGCTACAACATAGAGCATCATCATATCTCCATTCTTTATTGTAATCATCTGGCTACTTAAAAAAAAACCAATTGAATGCAAGCTAGATGTGTTCTTTGAATTATTTAGTGAAGGGAAGTAAACAATAATAAAAATGACTCTCCAAACAAGGAGGCGTAGATGAATTTGGCAGTGAAGAAAGAACGGACAATGTGCTACAACCAACATAATGCTTTGTATCATATTATAAAGCAGTATTTTGATGAGATCGTAGGGGTTTTGTACAAGGATAAAATAGAAGGGATAAAATAGAATATGTTATCAATGGATTTATCTTTCAATGAGTGAATAGAAGGAAGAATAACCCAAATTTAGAGGTGAAGATAAAAAAAAATGGCATGAATCGCATACCGCTTCTCCTAAGCTCCTGGTTCGATGTGGATCCCTCGAACTTGTGAACAATCAAGGATCGAACCATGTTGAGGCATGAAGTGTTGACCTCCAAGGAGATGAACCACACGTCTGGTTAGGCTCTGCATCCTTTTCAGCCTCCTCCTGATACTTATTTAGATAACAATGGCAATACTGTTCTCCAGGAACACCCAAATCTCTAGGGTTTATTTCTAGTCGAATTAGTAAAGACATAGAAAAGCAAAAACAAAGAAATCCAAGAAACCAAACAATCAGTATTCAAAAGGTCGAGAGATTGAACCCTAGTCAACACTTATCTCCATGGAGTAGTCACCTCATGCATGCGCAAGTGGGAGTTGAACCCTGGTCGACTCTTATCTCCATGGAGTAGTCATGGAGTAGTCACCTCATGGAGTAGTCACCTGGGCATGCATGGCCTCAATGGATGCACTACATGAAGAATCATAGGAATGCCCATGCAGGTCATCAATTTGCCATTGCCATTCCACCAGTTGATTCCCTGAAGTGGAAGAAGCTCCTGTGGCTATTGAATTGGAATTCGAGGATGACGCCATGACTGTTGAATTTGAATTTGCTGTCACATCCGACATTTTACGGGCATTTCATTCATATTCTGATCAATGTTCCCAGCACCGTACATTTATAATCATTTTCTGCTAATAGCATTTATACACGCATAGAGGGAATAAAGCACGAGATTGACCTCTGGACTGGAAGACAAAGCATCAAAGTAGGTCTAAGTATAGATCTGTCATTTCCACCAACATTTTGGATGTGCTGGGCTACCACAAGCATTAGCCAATATTCTTCCCCTGGCCTACCCAAAATTAATACAACTTCTTGCTCTCGTCTATCCTAGTCTACTCTTGCTTTACTTTTCTCTGGTGTAGTAGAAGCTTTGGTCAATATAAATTGTGCTATCGTGTTTAGGAGCCTACCAAATTTTGTGCGCGACCAAACAAAAAAATTCAAGACGCCATGACTATTGAATTTGAATTTGCCGAAGACGGAAGGACTAACGGCCTCTCCTTCTGATGCTAAAATACCTTGTCATCTTCAGAAGCAAAACTTCCCATTGGAATGAGTTTTATGAATACACAAACTGAAGAGGCGTTCCCTAAACGACCTGGCCAGTCAGAATGTCAACGTTATTTGAGAAAGGAGAGTGTAAATTTGGTGCAGCCTGTAGATATCACCACCCTAAGAGGACTGAACACTCATCCACTTGCATGCTAGGTCAAATGGGGATTCCCTTGCAATCTGGTCCTGTACGTTCCTTCCCATCTTCAGAGGAGAAAAAGTGTTACCCTGGTGTTGATTTTTTGAATAATTCAACACAATGCAGTGATCGATCTGAGAGTATTAAGCAGACTGTTTTCCCCAGAACTGCACCTTTCTCCTCTTAAACAATGCCACTCCCTGTAATGAAAACGGAGTCCTTACACATGCCTTGAAAATTCTACGAAGGGCACATGGGTCGCATGCCAGCCCCACGTTGCCGACTTGTGAGTCTTTGAGCAAGCGGGTGGCATGCAATCCCCACGTTGCCAATTCCAAGTCTTTTGTTTTTTTTTTAATTCTAATTTTAGTTGCTATATTAAATTTTCTTTTATATTTTTAATTTGTTTTAAGTTGAATTACATATCAAGTGTAATTAAATTAATTAAATTAAATATATATTAATTAAATTACGTTGAAAACTACTTTCAAGTGTTATTAAATATTAATTAAAAAAAAAACATTTTAATATATATCATTTGATAAAAAAAAATAATTTAAACCAAAAAAATCATTTTAATATATATCATTTGATAAAAAAAAATAATTTAAACCTCCACGAAGTGGCACCCATGGGTATGGAACTCGTGACCTATTGAAACCAAACCAAATGCTTCCACCAATAAGCCAAACATGTGACTTGAAATTAAATGTTTTGATTTGAAATTAATATTAAAGTTAAGCTATTAAATTTTA
>ML800140.1:132430-148734 GCA_009831015.1 Picea engelmannii
GTTGATGTACTCACTTACCCAAACGGGGCCCACATGACTTTTGGCGCTTCATCTCCTAGGGTTAGGTTTTTGGATGTCTAGGACTTTTGGCATTCCTGTTTATTGTAAAAGGGCCTTCAAAGCCTCATTGTAATCATCTTCTTCTGAATGCGAGTATCCGTCACATCTCTTCTCAGAGATAAGCTGCCACCATTCTAGCGACTCTTTCACTTTGTATTTTTATAGTCTCTGTACATTTCTCTGATTAATAGAAATCATGTATTACTGTATATCTATGTTTATGGTTGTATCTCTGATACATTTCTATTATATTATTGAATATCTATAATATATCTGTTCATTTCTTTATTATATCTCCGCTCTCATTTCGTGTCGAAAATAATCCGGATCATTCTCCTAAAGGAGCAATAAATAATGACGTAGGATGAGAGATTGGAAGTTCTACTCCATTGGAGGAATCAATACTCCCTACAAATCTGTTATTGAGTGTTGTGCAAGATCCACTTTTGCTCCGAATAAATTCATTGGGAGACGTTGTTGCTGAAGATTACACTAGAGTACCTATTGGACCTTACACAAATTCTTGTCTAGATGATCCACCCTTTCATAGTGAGGCGTTTAGAAATCTGGTTCAGACTGCTGGATTTTTTAATCCTAGCTCTTTTGTCCTTGTCCATTCTCTTTGGAGGACCTCTTTGGGACACAATATTTTTGAAAAGGTAGGAATGAGTCGCCTACACCAAAGGACCTCTAATAAACCTATGCCATAACATACACATGTGACTTCCATTGCTTATAAAATACCATTAGATCATTTTACTGGCACAACCAATAATGTTGTCATGGTCTCAAACCAATTGTTTGTTGGTTCTCATACAATTCTTCCCCTCCATCTCGCTAGATCTACCATGGTCCTACAAGTTACTCTTGTTCTACCAAAATTTTGGTAATCGCACAAGCCTCTATTGGAAAACCACTTCTTCTTAAATCAAATCCATAAGAACCACCAGGGTATAGCACTCTAAATACTTCTATTTTTAATCTTTCCTAGAGTCCATCCAAAGGTCGTAATCTTTTTGTTCCTCCTGTGTATAATGTTGCTAGTAGGTTTTTTCCTACACCTACCCAAGTTCTCTTTGAGGGGCCTAACATTCCTCCTCAGCCTCCACCTAGAGGATCTAATAGTCCTGGCCATGACAGATCTAATCAACTTGGAGGCACAAGTCATTCTGTCACTTACAGTTTTCAAATTGTTGTTGGAGGTCTACCTCAAGCTGGGTTCCAACCTAAATTTGGGGGGAAAACCCAACTTGGGGGTCATAACCTAGTGTACAAGTAATATATACCTAAATTACAATCTCAACCTTGGAATTTTCCTTTCCAAGAGAATCAACAACCACCTGGGGTGAAAACTCCTCAAGTTAATTATTTTGTACTCCTAATCCCGAGAAACCATATCTAGGTTCTATAAATTCTGCCTGGGGTCGAGGTTTTCAGTCTAATGCTCCTTTCAAACAAAGGTTACCCAATCAACTAACTCATGTTGGCTATTTGACTCAAAACCTTCCACCTTTGAATTTGATAGGACCCTTTAATTATATACATACTGCTTATGGTCCTACTGGTATACCTACAGGACTACCTCCTCAAAATTAGCAGTTTCCTCAAGTGAGTAGACAACTTCCATTTCTTTCTACTTTCGATTTACCATATTTATCTAGGATTTTTAATGATCTTATTTTTCATTCTCCTTATTGGCCATTCATACCTGCTAAGTTACCATCATACATTCCTAAGTTTGATGGTCCATCAGGGGAAGACACAAATAATCACGTCATGAATTTCCATCTTTGGTGTTCATCCAACTCCTTGATGGATGAGTCCATTAGATTACGTCTTTTCCAATGAACTCTTATGGGTTCAGAAACCAAATGGTATATTGAATTTTGCACGAGGATTCTTCAATGAGTTAAACACCTTAGTCATGGAGTTTTTAACGCATTAGTAGTTACCGATACGATATGAGACAAGAACCGAAATTTTGAGATCATTTAAACAATCCTCATCTACTCACATTTCCAATCATATTTGCAATTAGAGGAGGATAATACGCTTAATCAAAGTTCATCTTCCTGATCAACTACTGGCCTAGTAGTTTACCAAGGCACTCATCGGTCCTCTAGGCCGTGATGTTACCATGGGTCATGTCATCACTAAAGAGCAACAGATTATTCATGCTCAATACTTGTATATTGTTTATTCACAAACATGCACACAATATGACTTGATCCCCGATGCTCCTCTCCCATCTACAAATCCAGCCCTAACACCTCCAGTATCTTCTCATGCTGTTGATGGTTTGATTGACACTTTTCACGTTGAGACTCAGTCTAAACAAGCCAGTCATTTCAATCACAAATCTACTAGTACTAATGTAAAAAATACTCCTCCTCCGACTCCTTCTGTTGGTAAAACCTCTGAGGTTAATTCGGTTCATTCTACACCTACTGGTAAAATAAAAATAAAAAGAAAGGGATGGGTAAGAATAAATAGGACAAAAATAATAATCAACAATCCGATAAACCCAAGACTCAACATTATGATGACAAATAAAAGCTCAAACCTCGTTATCCTTGTCTTATCTTTGCTGAGGATCATTATACGAAAGATTGTCCATGATGTGCTGCGGTTACTAAGTTCCTGCAAGGGATTGGGATACCTCCTACAACCTCCTTTTTCTCACAACCTTTTCCTTCTCAGCAGCAGGACCAATTGGTCATTCATGAACAACCTTCTCCCTCTACCACATCTTATGTACTCATGTGTACTGGTGACTCCAAGAAGAATGAAGTTGTTGTCGCTACTCGAGCCAAATAATATTCTCATTCGAAAGAGAAAATTTATGTTTCACCATCTTCATTGGTTCAACCTTCTCCATCAACTTCACCTCCCAACGATCCTCTTCACCTCGAATGACTGATTCTAGATATAGTACTTCCTAATTATGCCATATAAATTAAATTCTAACAAGACAAGGCCAAGATCCTACCTTGTCCGGATGTTTGAAGAAGACCATCGTTGAGCACATGACCCAAATCTTTTATACATGCACCTTTTCCTCAACAACCATGATACGCAAGAATATGGTGATAATATATAATGTTAGTATATAGATTAGCATAATTTATTAACATATATCACAAATACACCCATGGAATAATATCTCAAATATTTTCAAGATAACAATTGGATGAGAAAATAGTATTTCTATTCAAATAATCAACATAAGTAAATAGATGACAAACTTCTATAATGACACATATCAGAACCGAGAAACTAAGTCCCTCTAGCTAGGCCTCCACGACTGCAAACCTCCACCAGAGGAAAGAACATATAAAGGAGTCAATGAGGTTATCCATCAAAAAGAAGGAAGATCTTGCGGGTTGAACAAGGAGTTCATACTTTTAAGGAAAAAGGGATGTAGACTCAATATGAAGTGAGATTTTTCTAGAGTGTCTTTGATCTCAAAGTTAAATTTTTCAATCCATCAAGGCTTGGATATGGCTCAATTTATAGCATTCAAATGGAACTGAAGGGTCAATTTGGAGCGTTTCCAGTATATGGAATGTCAAGGATCATGGATCCCATGACATGGAATGGAAACCTGATATAATTTATAATTTTGAGCACCAAACCCGATGTATGCAGGATGTAGTGGAGAAACCTACATATATGCTTTTTGTATAACTGATAGGGTTTGTATATGTTTAAAAATATGATGTTTTTGGCTCTGGAATGAACAAAAAGGGAATTTCAAGTTTTCATAGGGAAAAGGAAGGCCATTGAAACAAGTTGCAACGAGTGAGGAAAATGTTTCTCTAGCAGATTCCTCTAATGTGTGAGGTTAGAAGACTATCTTCGATGGAAAAAATACATTATAATTCCCAGAAGTGGAATAATGAAGAATCATTTGGAAGTACTAGTTTCTCATTAGAATACTACAATCCATAATGAATCTATACACATGGTTTCCAATCAAAATTACACTGCATATCCATGTGGAAATATGTCAAAAAAAATTTCATGGCCATGAATAGGAAATACAAAGCTGACATATGCCATAGGTTTTCATAGTCACGAACAAGGCGTAGTGGAATCGAGTCTCAAAAAAATTATGAATATATGTGTATACAATGGAGTACAATTTGATCTCCCATGATCATTGAAGTCATATAGGTACTGGTCCAATGAAAGATAACAACAAATGAGGAATGTTGTTACTGTAACCTCGAGGTCTTATACAATATCTCCCAAAGGTGCAAGTCTACATCACATGAATAGAGGACTTCAAGTCAAACAAAATAAGAATTCATTTGATTACTAGTCATTAAGGTATACCCTTAGCAAACATGATACAACCCACCGATAATGAAAGTAGGTATCAAGGCACCGAGTACATTTTACAAGTGTAAATAAGGGTTTTGAGGTTGAACACTTTAAGAATCCATCGTTCAAGATACATTGATGTATTCCCAACTATTGATGGCAGGAGAAATTTCCACTAATTAATGAAATCCTATAGGTACTCATAGGACTCTAGGTATCATTTATAGAATAGATGAGCTAAATTCGATGGAAGGAGACTCGCTGAAAGGAGAGCAGTAGGTAATCTCTCATCATTCAACACGAGGTATAAAAGAATAGCTTGATGATTAGGAGGAGCAGAGAAGAATAATATGTTCATGAACCAACAACCATCTGCATCCCTCACATGCACCATATGCAAGTAGTGCATGAAAGAGACCCTCTTGATAGAAGCCAATAAGGAAAAATTTCCAAAAAGGAAAGGAAACCACCAATAAGGATAATGGAATCCAAGACACTGCATGAATACCAATGTGTGAATATATTTCTTGTCATCGAACACAAGGGAAACCCCCCAATCAACAATAATTACGTTACGAGGAAAATCTCTCTATGGCAAGGGGTAAACCATAACAGACAGAATGACAGGCATAAATGAAATTCTAACAACATAAGGCCAAGATCCTGCCTTGTTCGGACGTTCGAAGAAGACCATTGTTTAGCACACGACCCAAATATGTATACCTGCAACTTGTCCTCAACAACCAAGATACATGAGAATATGGTGACAATATATAATGTTAGCATATATATTTGTATAATCCATAAATATACATGAAAAATAATCCCATGGAATAACAATTCACATATTTGCAAGACATCGATTGGAAGACAAAAGAGTATTTCTATGAAAATAATCAGTAGAAGTACATAGGTGAAAAAATTGTGTAACAACACATATAAGAACCGAGAAACTAAGTCCCTCCAGTTGGGCCTCCACTAAAAGAAAGCTCATATAAAGGAGTCAATGAGGTTCTCCATCACAAAGAAGGAATATCTTGGGGGCTGAACAAGTATTTCACACTTTCAAGGACAAAGGGATGCAGGCTCAATATGAAGTGAAATTTGTCTATATGGTTCTTTCTTTCAAAGTTGAATTGTTCAATCCCTCAAGGATTGGATATGGATCAATTTATAACCTTAAAATGGAATTGAAGGGATGAGTCAAGGTGTTCCCCATACATGGAAGGTCAAGAATCATGGATCTCGTGCCTTGGCATGTAAATCTGACATAATTTTTAATTTTGAGCACCAAACCCGATGTACACAGGTTGTAGTGGAGAAACCCATGTATACACTTGTTGTATAGATGATAGGGTGCATATATGTGGAAATATATGCTTTTTTGTCCCTGGAATGCACAAAAAGGGAACTTCAAGTGTGGATAGGGAAATGGAAGGCCATCCAAGTAAGTTGCATGGAGTGAGGAAAAATTTGTTGTAACAAAGATCTCTAAGGAAAAAGGGAAGTTCAAGCTCCCACATATAATAGCGCGCCATCTGTCTAGTAATATAAAAAACTACTGAAAAAAATCACAGATCATCTGATACACCATGGCATGTGTACCAACGAATTAATATAATAGAAAAGAGGGAAAATGTAATAAACCTCAAAACTGTCAAATAAAAAAAAAATTCTTACTTTATGCATTCACCTTTGAATGGGTTTGTCATTAAAAGAGAAAGGGGTCCTGTCTGACATTGATTAAATTCGCTACCCAAATTAACCTTTGAAACATTATTTCTATAGTCCTACAGACTATGTTTACTTTCATACCAATATAAAAATTATATATCCATATAGTTTCTCTTACCACTATGAAGGAAATTGGGACATATATCCCTAATCTCTATGCATAATCTTCACCTCTTGATCAAAGGAGTCATGTAAGAAGAATAAAGGTAAAGGCAGGTTATATCCCTCTATGAAATAATTGAACTAATAAGGAAGTGGTTGGGGTAAGTACTCCCAGTTTAATATTGATGTAATGATTATTTGAAAACCAACAGTCTGTGCTAGTTGTTCGTTGACTCCACCTGTTCCATATGAAATTATGACTAAAATTACCTTAATGAGGGTGGTGTTGGTTAGGGTTAAAACTGACCTTAAACATGTAGGCACTTCTTTCATCCCTAACACATTAATTGAATTGGTAGGAACACGTCATTCGAGAGTTAAACCCTGACCAGGCCATTAATGGACCCTGATGGGTGCGAGAGTCAAGGCTATCACCTGACCCTTTTTCCACTATGGATGCACCAATTTCCCTTTTTCACATGGCCGACCCTTCCTTCATACCAAGGACATTTAATATACGTGATAAGGTTCCTCTTTGGGTTATAGCGGTTCGAGTAGATTCACAGAGGGTTTGGTTCTGCGACTCTGGATGTTGTCGAAGGAAACTAGGGAACTTCCATGATGGAGGCAATATCTTTCATACAGCCTCCTGGTAAGGTTTGTGCTTTCACTGTAACATTTGACTGTTATTAATTTTGCTTCCTCGTTACTGAAACTCAACAAAGGAATCCTTGTTTTTCTTTCTACGGTTAGATAGGTCTTCTTGTTGCACTCCCACCTTTCGTTCTCTTGTCTCCTTGGGGCTTCCGATGGTTATTCGTAAGCAGTGTGCTTTTAGGCTCATCATTCCCACGTGTGCTGTGTTGTATCATTGTTTGGGGAAGCCATACTATAATTCATTTTAGTTTTTCTGTGGTTAGCGAACTGATAGATGGTCAGTTTTGACATTGATCTCTGTTGTATTTGGGTATTCTCTGTATAATGACTAAATGTCATTTTCTTATCCTAGTTCCATCTACCCACCTCGATGAGTTCTTTCGACTGTACCCTGTCCTAACTAAAATCATAACCCCACTGAGGAGAACGGGTAACCATTCATAACCTCCATCTGTGGAACCTGAATTTAGCAATACCTCTCGGTTTAAAATTCCTATATCATTTCACAGACAACAGTTTATAGGTTTTGTATGGTCTTGGTTGTGGTTTAATCATCGAGAGGAGGTTATGCATCTTACTCCGTGGTTTTAAATTAAAATTTTCTTTTCTTTTAATCTGGCTCCTGTATTTTTTTTTCATCATAGGTATCCTCATACTACCAGTGTATAGGTTTACGAAACTCATGTTTATTATAGATATTTTTCTGCAACTTGTCTGTTCCTCTGTATAACTGTATGAAATTCGCCTTTTGTTTAAATTATGCTTGATTCAATGTTAAAATTCATGTACTTTTATTAAAGTGCATTTCTTGTAAACCCATATTTTTATACTAGATACTGTAACTAATGATGGGGCCCTATTTGATGCGAGGGTACCCATTAGCTTGATCGCGTTCACTCCTCCCATTTCGGTCTAGTGGTGGTCGCTATTTAGGATGGAAGCCTACCTATGGAAAATCAAAGATAAGTAAAGGATTATTCCCAATCATTATCTTGTATGTTTGATAAAAGAAAGAATTCGAGTTCGGTGAGACCTATATTCCATGACTAACTAAATACTTTGCTTCTTTTGCAGGTCGATGTGGAAAATGGTGCTATATCTAAATCAGGTCCTTCTTAGAAAGATAATCTGGTGTCTATTAGGAGAACTCTTGAAAGATATGGAAAAGACTTGGTGGTGTTGGGTTATTACCCTAGCGTTCTTGGCATACGACTGATACCAAATCATTAGATGTACAAGATTTTTAAACAAGGGTTGTAAATTTCTTTCTTTATTGAGGTTTGTTGTTAGTCTCTGCATGGCGATATTCCAGGCATAAACTATATTGGGAAATGCAACAGATGTAGAATATACAGTGAATCGATTTTAATGAAATCTCTACTTGTGTCAGTTGCTGATTAAACTATTTTTATTTAGAGTAAGTCTTGTGGCTGTGGTTATACGTATGGACTCCTGAAGTATGTGTGGTTATGTGCGTACTATATAAATGTCTTCATTAACTTAAGTTTTCCCAGCATAATCATTTGTAGAAGTCAAGTCTTCTATAGTTTTAATGTTTGATAAACAAAAAAGGGCGTTTTCTAGATTTCTTTAACTTTCAAAAAAATTGCCATTCTTTACACATCTAGTAATTCATTTGCATGTTGTTGGTGCATACAATTGATTAGTAAAAGTCATATAATATAAGAAAAATACGTATATCATATCAACCTTTTTGATGTAGATAGTTTACCTGCAGTTTACAGTTTTCCAAATGTATATGTATATTATGTCAATACACAGGTGATCCTTAAGATTGTTGCTATCCCGTATTTCTCTTCAATTCTTAAATGTATTAGAAAAGAAGTCTCCATTAAGGAGCACGATTGTTCTGAATTTTTAACTCTAGCGATCAATCTAAATGTTTCTTTAGGTACAGATTTACTGAACTCAGATTGCTCAAAGTTAGATCTGTTTAATATCTTAGTCACAGAAATAAACCTATACCTATACAGATCAGTTCTCCTCAAGCATATTAATACACAGATCATCCTAACTAGCATTTTGATTTCAGATTTAAATATATTTTGTAGATGGATCAGCTCTCTTAAGTTCAAATCGTATACAAGTAATTCTACCCAGTATTCTAGATTTCAGGAGGGACCACTCCAAAATTTAGACTGTGATTGTAAATTTCATACTACGAATAGATGTCATCCATGGAAAATTATTTCAACTTAGTACACTTAGATGCATAATATCAGTTACACACAAAACATCCAAAACAGAGCAGGGAAAGGTTTACATATCTGGACCAGCCTACGGGAAGACAAAGGGAATAGCCACATTCCTCCCAACTGTAGAATAAGGCAACCAAACACTTGCTCAATTCACCCCCTAGCCCAACCATGAATCCATGAGGGGAAATTTGGAAGACTCCTCCTCAACAATGTCCTTCACTTTCCACTGATTCCTCTTGCCTCACACTCACCCCGTAGTGTTCATAACAGCAAGCAAAAAATCAATATTCTCCTTTCCTAGCATACTTGGTAGCGTCCTGCCTCCTCACATACGCTATTTATCAATTTGCCTAGGTCTTTTTCCCTCCGCTGGTAATTTTTGCAACTTTCTAAATCCCTGATTTTCAGGGGTTGCCAATGGCCAAATCACTGATTTTCCACTTGTATCAATCAGCCTAGAGGTAGCTCCAACATGTTCCCCACTCATGGAGTCATGGTCAATTAAATTTAACATGGTTGTTCCATTTGTCCTCCTGAAATCAATATAAAATATTTTTCTTTTTTTTTTATACAAGTGTTATAGTCAAATAGTTAGTTTGGTCAAATTAGGTCTTTGCTCAACAGTCATAATAAATAATTACAATTATCAAATTCGAAATTTGGAATTGCCATAAATGGAAAAAAAATTCCAAATTCGAAGTTACTAAAAATGGAATAAATTTCCAATGAATTTAAAATTCAAAAATACTTTATTTTTGGGGATGTCATAGAAAATAATGCTCTTCCCATCACTGGTAAAGTGTGTTATGGTTGTCACTAAAAGTGAGAGGAACCTACCCTCCCCTACACTGAAAAAAGTGATCCACAACTGTCTAGCGGACACCTAAAAATTAGCTGGGGAAAGTACATCAACCCCAATATATCACTGAGACTGTATGAGTTGACTCTCTACTAGAACACCTATTCAGACATATGGGAACTAGGGAAAATCCTCCCTTTTCTTGGGTAGCCCAATGATAAAGTAAATATCTTCCTTAGTGGGAAGGTACAACTGATTTGAACCCACCTGGAAAGACTCTCGATGGACATCCTATCGACGGATCAGATGCACCAACAACCCGAAGTGCCCCTTCAGGGATGTAGTCTCTTCATAGTACTTAAGGAGGCCTACATTCCTCAAGAGAATAGGAGTCACTGTAGTAATACGTCGAGGGTACAAATCCCTCTCTCTCTCTCTGACCTCCCATGCTTGTACAACATTGTACAGTTCCACCCTCTACTCATGTTATTTTTGTTCCTCTCTTCGCTCATGTCTCTGCATGATGAACATATGAAATACATCAGCCTCACTCATACATAAAACATAAAAAAAAATACACTAAATGAGAAATAAGTAAATTTCATAACCAGTGTGCCTGAATGATAGTGCAACACCATCCGCGAGCCATACATAACTTGTGAGAAATGCCTATGGTGCATGAGAAAAAACTAATGTGCCTTATAAAATTTGTTATGTTATGTTATGCAGTGAGTTTTATAACCCTACTGCACCAATTTGGTTAGGTAAACCCACAGACCAATGCATTACAGTTATCCTATGCACTGCTTAAAATAAAAACAAATTAAAATACTAACGCACCGTAAAACATTTTTTTTTAAATTAGCTAAGGTGGTGCTTATACATTCCTTATATACCTTGGTGCATTTAAGTAATAGAGACACACTGCCCACCAAAAGTTTAAAACTGACGCACCGCCCCACCGGTGTGTTACGACTACCCTACGAACCCCTTAAAATAAAAACAAATTAAAATCCTAACGCATTATAAAACATTTTTTTTTAAATTAGGTAAGGAGGTGTGTACAAATTCCTTAGATGCATTAGTGCACTTCAGTAATGGTGACGTACCACACCACCAATTTTTTTAAAATTGATGAGTATGAAAAATTTACAAATTTTGATCTAATTATTTCGGGGGGTGCATTCAAGTTGTTCGGCTCGCACTATTAACAGTGCAAACAGATAATTTACAGGGTGCACCATGAAAAAATGAAAATTTATTAAAGAAGTGCATTTGTAAACATCAATGCACATATGCGCACACTTACCAATGCACCATGAAAAATAGTATATCTCATTCACACCTTGTGTCATGTACCATAATAGACATCTGTGTTAGAGGTACTGAGATGCATTGTCGAATAGATAAATAATTTTATGCGGTGCGTCAATAAACAAATGCGTTGGTGCATTCATGTTTACCTATGCATTGTCAAGGATTTTAACATTATGTTGCATTGCAGCCTATAAATTTATAGGGTGTACTAACCGTTGTGCAAGTGGAATGTCTCGAAGGCACCGTGCAATTTTTTTTTTTTAAACAGTGAAAAATTAACTCAATTTTAAATTTTAATCCACCAAAAACTTAAGGTATAATGAAGCAAGGATTTTAACTGGACATTTTTTCGTCGGGGAGGCATGGTTAGAACGTAGTAAAAAAAAACAAATTTTCCCACCATTTGGAAAAATTCGAAATCTGTGCACACAAAAACAGACTAAAGGAAGGAAAGCAAGGGAAGCACCGATGATAGGGTGCTTCAGAGAGGAAAAATTTGCACTGGTGCTTTTCATCTCAACAACAATGAAAATGGTAAAAACAGAAATTATGGTCGGTAAAATTATTTTTATTAAACCCTATTCCGATGCGATCGATGACTGAATGCACCGGTGATACAATATTTACATAGCACACTAGATAATATATTCTACAAATAAACCAAACATGTTGCACCCTTTTAGAGAATAGGTGCACACCATGCGTCTGGTTACTATCGAGCGCAATGACATTTATATTTTTAGAAGAAAATCCTACAATCGTGCATACATTTTTGATTTAACCATGTCACAGTGCAACCAATTGTCCAACACACTGATGTGTCCGTGTTACATAGTGAACCATTTTTTTTTTTTAAATAACCCTAACACGGTGCTCCCTTTGGAGCAACGATGCACCCCACTGTGTAAATATACTACAAAGCGCACCGACATATATTTTTTGAAATAATCCTACAATTGTGCATAAATGTTTTTAGTTAACCATGTCATGGTGCACTCTATTATTATCGACATTGATGCGTCTAGTTTTAACAAGCACACCATATTATATATTTTTTAAATAACCCTATCATAGTGCCTCTGTTTAGATCGTGTGTGATTACTGGCATGTTTGTATACCATAGAGCACACCAGAGTATATTTTTTGAAATAGTCCTACGATAGTGCATATTTGTTTTATTTAATGATGTCATTGTGTGGTTATTGATGCAACTCCCTGGTGCTTTGGTGTGTTATAGATGCACCGATGCAGTGTATTTTAAATATACAAACCATTCTTATTTAAAATTTATCAAGACTTTTATTTTCTAGTAACATAGATTAGAATTTTCCTAGACTAAGCATGTTGCAGACTCAAGGATTTGGTGAAATCCCAACTATATTATAAATGGGAAATCATTATAGTTCAAGATTTTCAGAGACGGTTATGACCATTGATGATAAGACCAAGGTTATTATAATTGACGGTGATATCACATAGGTTATGATCATTGATAGAGGTATCGCACAGATTATGATCATTGGCAATGAGATCACCTAGTTTATGATCATTGACAATGAGATCATGCAAGTTATGATGATTGATGGAGAGATCATGCAGGTTATGATAATTGACGATCATGCAAGTTGGTTATGATCATTGACAACCAGATAACAAAATGTTATAACCATTGACGATCATGATGGTGACATGGGAAGGGTGATCCAAACGGTAGTAGGTACCCATGGAGAAAGATCCCCATCATTGATGTCATGGTTATAAGAAATCAAATTTTCATCATAATCACACACAATTGTGAATTAGAAACTAATATAGATTAGAATTTTATTAGAAAACCTAATAGTTGGGAGTTCACCAAATAATTCATTCTACAACATGCTTTAGATAATTATAGATTAGAATTTTGAGATACTATCGATACTTTAGACTGAAGTCTTTACAACATAAATGCCTATACTTTAGACTCAAGTCTTTACAGCTAAAATTACTATACCTTAGACTCAAGTATTTACAGCTGAACTACAGAAAAAAAATTCACAAAAGCACCCAGGAAACAAATCCCTCTCCCTCGCCTCTCAATCATGTACAACATTGTATAGGTCAACCCTCTTCTCCCATTAATGTCACTTCTCTCTCGGTTGACGTCTTTGCATGATTAAGAATATGGACGATAATTTTTTTTAATTTAACCCTTTTACGATGCACTAAATAACTAGCCATATTGGTGCATCGTTATTTATGTAGCTCACTTGAGTATTGCTTTTGAAAAACTGACCATGATATGCCATTGTTTGGGATAAATCGTCCACACTGGTGCAATTTTTTAAGTAGCACACTGTCGTATATAAAAATTTTAAAAATAACACTATCGTAGTGTGCAATTGTTTAGAGAAATTGTGCACCCTGGTGCACCATTATTTCTTTAGTGCACTGAAGTATTTTTTTATTTGAAATAACCCTAGTACGGTGCATTAGATTTTTGGGCACCGGTGTGTCAGTTGTATAAAACACACTAATGTAGAAGGAGATTCACGAATCACGAGGAGGAGATGTATGGTGTGTTTATAAAGTCCCTCCATATGGAGATTTATAAGAAGATTTATAAAGTCATAGTAGAAGGAGATTCGTGAATCATCCTCTCAATGATATCTAAGATCTAATATTATCAATGGCTCAACATCAACCAAGATCTCAACAACATAGAACTTCTAAATCTCTTCTTCTCCTGAAACTAGTTTTAATTGCATCCCATGTCAGAAGAGAAGAAAATCGGGTGGCAGATAAGCTAGCGGACATCATGGTTGCAAGAGCACTCAAAGACTAGAAATGTGATTTGGCGTGATGGGGCAACTCATACTTGTATGGTGTTAAATGGTGACAACAAATTTTCCCAGGATTAGAATTGAGATCCTATTATTCAGCATTGGTTGTAACTATTGAGACCAATTTAGAATATTGATAGGATTGCATTTAATAATCAGTTTCCTATGTAAATGTATATAAATGTACGTAATTTTGTAGAGGTAGACAAAGAGTGTGAGTGAGATGTTGTAATCTCCATGATTTGAATAGTAAGACGATCGATACCTCTTCTTGGTGGACATAGCCCAACGTTTGGGTGAACCACATAAAATCCATGTGTTTATGTACTGAGTGATTGTTTTTTCTACATTTGCAATTACAACAATTAGTATCAGAGCTTGAGGAGGCCACACATTAGTCAAATTTCATGAGGAGGCTATAGACTGGAAAGACTTTGCTGAAATTTTGAGGTTGTTTATTGTTCTCCGATCACTGGAATACTGGAAGGGAGCATTATTTTTGGTATCAATGTTTGGCACCCTACTGGATGGGAGCATTGATGTGGTGGTGACTTATGTGGATTTCCATCAGCACCAGGATAGTTGCATAAAGGGAGAATTGACACTCCCCCATTCATAGTCAAGGAGCACTAATGTTCCCCCCTCCAAACTCAAGGACCGCTCCACCATGAAACTAGTGCTCCCCTTCAAAGGTCCAAGGAGCATCGATCTCCTATGTGAAAAATTCGCATGTTTTTTTGCAAAAATTTACGGTATGGTCGTTTTCACTTAAGGAATGGTATAATTCAAGTTAAGGTATGAAGATTTCTTTATACAAGAAATGGGTGGAGGAATTAAAAAGTGGTTTAATTTTAAAGGGGTTTAAAGTATGATCTTTTCTTTATAAATGGGTGGAGGATGGTATAAAAAAGTATTATATGCATATTATATTTAATGCATAAATTCAAGTGGTGAATTTTTTTAAGAAGGTTAATCTTTTTTAATAAAAGATTTTTATTAAACCTTTTTATATATTATTAAAAGGTTTTTTGGATTAAAATTTTTTTAAATTATTATTCAACATTGAGTAATATCATTCCTCCATATAAGGGTGGAATCACGAAGGTGGGTTACACTTTCGTGACAATCTACTCTCCAAAATTTCAAAAAACAAATTTTCAGCCGAACTAGATATATTTTTCGGCCGAAAGATCTTATTTTCGACCAAACTATTGTTCGGCCGAAAACATAAACGTCAAATTGAACAGAGCCATAACCGGGCCCTCGATTTTTGTGTAGAAATTTGGTCGGCTGGATATTTTCTTTCCGGCAATAAGTTTTCGACCGAAAGATAGCTCGGCCAAAACATTATTCGGCTGAACAATAGTTCGGCCGAAAGCTTATTTATATAATTGCCACACATCGATTTGTGACGTTTGGAATTTTTTTTGGTTGTATTAGCTCTGTGAGGCTCTGTGTCGAGGGCTTTGTATTAGCTCTGTGAGGCTCTATGTGAGGTTCTGTGTCAAGGGCAGTGGTCGCCGAGGTCATTGGAGCAGTGGTCGTGGGCGTCGAGGACGCAGCAGTCGTGGGCGCCGAGGACGCAGCGGTCGTGGAGAAATTTCGAGCACCGTGGAGGTTTTTTACGTTCGTGTAAATGATTGTTTGCGTATGTTATAGTTACATTATAGTTACATTATGTTATAGTTACATTATAGTTACATTGTTTGCGTATGTTATAGTTACATTATTGTTTGTGTATGTTATAGTTATAGTTATGTTATTGTTTGCGTATGTTATAGTTACATTCACAAACTATAGATTTAAACTGTACATTCAAACTGTACATTTAAACACTATCAAACTATAGATTTAAACACTATAGTTACATTCGCAAACTTTAGATTTAAACACTATCAAACTGTAGATTTAAACACTATATTTAAACACTATAGTTACATTCGCAAACTGTAGATTTAAACTGTACATTCAAATTGTAGATTTAAACTGTAGTTACATTCACAAACTATAGATTTGCGTATAGTTACATTGGTTTGCGTATAGTTGCATGTTTATAGCGTTTATATTTCCACACATAGTGTGGAAATATAAACACTATAAACACTATATTCACTATAAACACTATAAACACTATATTCGGCCGAACCTCTCATAAGCACTATAAATCCACACATATAAACTTGAATTTAACGTGTAAACTTAAGTTTATATTATAACTTATAATCACTCTGATCACTCTATTAATCAGAGTGTAACCTTATATTATTT
>ML800140.1:190437-275735 GCA_009831015.1 Picea engelmannii
CTCAACTCAAATGGATTTACAGACTGTACCATTGGATTCAGAATACATAAAAACCCCAAAATTGACTGTTAGAACTCTGAAAATGGACAATGGCTCATCCAGCAATGACCTCTTCTACATGTGACCTCCAAGCTTCCCTGAGCTTCAATGAGGAAAAAACACCTGTAAAAGTCCTCCAATAGATCTGAAACCTATCTCAAAATATTCAAAGCATAATAATCAGTCAGAAATGACTATTCAGTCTCAGAAAATGGATATGTGCTCATCTGAGCAATGCCTCAAACAATGAGGGCTTTAACGCTCCTTGGAGCTTCCTCAAGCTTCAATGGTTAAAAACCTGCATAAGGAGTCTTCAAATGCCTATGAAAACATCACCAATGGACTCAGAACGTCCAAAAACCCCTAGCTGGGATTTTACAACACCTGATTTGGTCAAAAACTGAAGAAGTTATGCTTGCTACCATTTTTCTCCTTCAGGCTTGCTGTCTCCTGTTCGCCATTTCGCACCTCCTGGAAAGTGAACCTAGATTCTGAGCTTTTTCTCATGCCAAAACTCAACACCCACGTGCGTTCTGAAAATAGTGCAATATGTCAAACAGTTACCCGGAATCAAGCCCCCAAACTCGGAGGTGTTAGGCGCATGGGGCCATGTGGCCAAGTTCCAGCGCAATTTTTGGCTCAACGCCAAAGTTAACCCAGAACTTGACAAGTGTCCATCCGAATGGGTGTTTATCCATTTGAAAAGTTTGTAATCCACATGCAAAAGGTACGTGAAACAAGGTCATATGCGCACCTAAATGAAACCGGGAGCTAATCATTGAAAATGGTCCAAACCCCAACTCTCGCGCCAACCGTTTTAAATGTAATGTGGTCACATGTGGTTTACATGTAATACAACCGCGTGGTAAACAATTGTAAACCCCCGTGTTGTGCATATAAATATATTTTTTTCATATGTCAACACATAAAACGATGGGTTTGAACCATGATTTTAAAACGCGTGCAATTGCATTTTTAAATAGTGGTCATATTCCAATTACCCCGCGCGCGCCAAAACAGTTTGGTTGAATATGTTAAACCATATGACCAGGGTAAGGTCTAACCCTGTTGAATTTAAAACCCATGCGTATAATTTGAAATATGTATTGGTCACATGTTATCCAGTGTAACCACGGGCTGGGGCTTAGCCCCAGCCCGACCCCCGCGCCCATATACCATAGTTTAGCTTCAAATCATTTTAAACATATATGCATGTTAAGTAATACCATGCAGTGCGATGGTAAGTTGATAAATGTTAAAGCTTTGAAAAGTAGGGGGAGGTCCGGGGGTCGAACCCCTCGGCCTCCATTCAATTTTGATAAACCAAATAATCAACCCAAAGCCAGTAAACGGGTGCCATGTGGCAGCCCTTCATTGGGCCACGTGGCACCTTTCCATTCACCCACATCATGCCATGTGTCACCATATTACTCATCCAACTTCCAACTAACCACAAACCACCACGTCAGCAATGCCAACTCAGCTACCACGTCATCATATGAAATGTATGGCCTGCCACGTCAGCTGTATGGCTTGCCCAGTCAGCATCAAATTTTTACCTGTTTGGCTCGACGAACAGATCGTGATAACTTCTCCATACGGACTCTGTTTACGAAAATAAATATACCGCCGGAATCAAGAGAACGAGACGGACGCAATGGCACCATTTTCGTCGTATTCTGAGCACTTTGAATTTTGAGCAAATTTTAGACCCCTGGTCCAGATTCTGATCATTAGTGAATAATTTTGTTATAATGTTATTATTATAATATATGAAAAAGACATAAATATTCAAATCACAAACATTTCACTAATCATATATAAGTATTTTTGTTTCTAAACAGGTTTAGTCAACATATTATATACAATTCACCTTGAACAACAATTAAACATTATATGACATTAATTATTATAACTGGAGATTCATGGAGTCTAACAACAGTCCAACACTATTAGGAGGACCAATTTTAGTGGGTAATAATTATGATGTATGGTCTATAAAAATGAAAAACTTTCTCCATATTGAAGAGTGTTGGGAAGGAGTCGTTAATGGGTTCAAGGAACTAGGATATGCAAGAAATGACAAATGCACAAAGAAATGTTGTTGGATAACTTAGGAAAAAGGCCAACAAAGCCTTATGGTTCATCCAACAAGGGTTAGAGGAATATATTTTCCCCAAATTCACAGTAGTATACCATGCCAAACAAGCATGGGATACTCTCGAAATCACCTCTCAGTGTATAGATAAAGTTAAAAATGCAAAGTTGCAGACACTCACGAAGATTTTTTAGACTCTTCAGATGAAGGATTTAGATTTTGTGGATCATTTCATGACCCATGTCATGAGCATCGTAAATCAGTTGTGCACCCATAGGGAATACATTCAAGAGAAAAAGATCATTGAGAAGGTATTCTGAAGCCTTCCTGATAAGTTTAATATGGTTGCAATCCCCATAGAAGAGTCGAAAGACCTGTCAACACTGACAGTTGAAGAACTCATGGGATCTTTGTTAACTCATGATAACATATTCAATAAAAATATTGAATCTTTGGAGAATTCATTTCAGTCTCAGGTCTTCATAAGTAGAGGTATAGGTTGAGGGAATAGAAGTAGAGGCATACAAGGCAGAGGATGCTCTAAAACAAGAGACGGGTCAACTTCATAACACTCAGAACAAAGTGAATAGTCAGAACTGCCGCATAGATTCTTTCAGAACCAAAGGGGGAGAGACATAAATTTTAATCAGTTAATATGAATTGACAAATCAAGGATCCATTGTTATTATTACAAGAAATTTGGTCACTACAAAAGTGAGTGAAAAAAGAAGCAAACATAACTGAAAAGCGAAAGAGAAAATGTTACCAAAATTGAAGAAGGAACATCTGAGTCAATGAAGAAAGTTACTGATCCAGATAGATATCAGTGGCCACGCACCTTTTCCATCTGGCTCAAAATAAATTTCTGGCAATTTTGGTAATTTACTATTTTTAGTAGTGTTTTAGGTCCTAAACTTCCGAAGTTGTTTTGAGGCCCTAAACGATGTTTTTTTGGGTATGTAGAAATGATAAATACTTTCTCAAAAGTTGTATTCCTTGGATATATCTTTCCAAAGAGCTCTCGTACACCTAAAATGAAGACCGTATGAAAAAATTACAACCCTGAGAATTTGATGTACTGACTTACCAAAACAGGGCCCACATGATTTTTGTTGCTTCTTCTCCTAGGGTTAGGCTTTTGGATGTCTAGAGTTTTTTACACTCCTATTTATTGTAAAAATGGCTTCAGATCCTCATTGTAATCATCTTCTTGCGAATTAGTGCAATCATCACATCTCTTCTCATAGATAAGCCGCCACCATTCCCACAAGCTTGTTTTCCGCTGCATTTTATAGTTTCATCTTATTTCCTTATTGAATAGAAAACTGGTTTTACCGTATCTCAGTTATTATATGTTAAGCATATGTTAATAAGTTGTAGTCATTTTGTTCTTCTCATAAAATATGGATCAGTGGTATCAGAGTGGTCTGCTCCTTGTTGTCTTAATGCATGTCCCCAATGAGGTCAAAGTACAAAGAATTGGGTCTCCAGATTGTTTCTCTTGAGGACCAAAGCTCTCGAAGGCCCAAGTGACCTCTCGCGGCAGGAGAAAAGAAAGATGAAGGGACAGGAGATTATTTCAAAATGTTTCTTGAGGAAGCCCTCATGCAATAGAGGAACGAGATGATGGATAGTTTCACACAAATCCTTTAGCAGCTACCAATAGATGACACCCCCTTCAAGGTACAAATAAACTTGGATATTGCTATATTTGAAATTTAGATAGACGCAGATGGTGTAGACAAGTGGTTGAATCTACTAGAAGGGTATTTTTTTGTCCATAACTTTTCTAATATAGAAAATATTATTTTTGCGCTCCTCAAAGTCGTTCCCCGTCTCAAATATTGGTGGGAAACTTTCTGTAAGCAAAAGGAAACAAAAGAACCCTCGTTATTTACAGTCACAACCACTTGAGAATCCTTCAGGGATGCTATTAAGGAACAATACTACCCTATTGGAAGTTATGATGACTTGTATACCAAATGGACCACACTACGACAAGAAAGTGACCAAGAAGTGCCAGAGTTCACAAATATATTCCATACCTTGCACACCAAGCTGGGTATCAAAGATTTAGAGCGACATTTGGTGCTCAATTATCATTTTTCTCTACATAGATACATCCAAACTTAAATGGAATTTATGGACATCTCATCCTTGGGCACGACCTACCGTTATGCCATCAAAATCGAGAAGAAGCTCAAACAAAAGATGCAACAATTTGGGGATGGGAACCCCTCATAGCAAAAGCCAAGAAAGGGTGGCCCCAACCCACAGAACAAAGGAGAGAGAAAATATTGACAGTATCAGGACAACCAGTCCAAGCTGCACGCAAAGACGGACACCTGAAAAACAAAGAAATATATCGGGAAGTGGTGCGACTTCCATAAGATCCCTTAACATAACACTGCTGACTCCCGCTCAAAGCAGTCGCTGGTGGCTGAAGTGAAAGCCTCTGAATCAGATGTGGATTCTGACTCTAAGTCAAAACTAGAAAGGGAAAGACAAATCATTGACACGGAACCCAGTGCCACCGTTTATACCACCAAGATCCAACTTGATGAACCAGACAAGCTAGAAGAAGGAGAGCACGTCTTCCATTCACAAATGTGGGTAAAAGGAACCCTACTACAATTCACCATTGATAACAGTAGCCAAAAGAACCTCATCTCAGTAGAGGTTATCAAGTGGCTGGCCCTACTGACAATGCTGCACCCACAACCCTACACCATTGGATGGCTCCTCCAAGGAAGCGATCTCTACATCAACCAACAATGTCGACTATCGTACGACATCAAGCACTTCAAAGACGAGCTACTATGTGATGTTGCTCCTTTGGAAGTTTGTGATGTTCTTTTAGGCCAACCTTATTTATGGAAACATCATGATGTATATGAGTCTAGTCCTCATAGTGTTATTATTACTTTGAACAAGAAATTGTACAGGATACTTGAGGTAGTCCCACCTAGTGCTATTTCCTTGATCTATGTCAAGAAATGTAGGAAGGTTATCTCTTAGACGGGGAATTTTGTCTTCTTCATGATTTTCTCTCAGAATGAGAGAAATATCACAACCACATCTAGGGTCTCTACGACCGACCTCTCCACACATCAGAAGCAAGTAGATAAGGTTGTTGAATAATAATCAAATATCTTCTCCTCAACTTCCGAGGTACCCCTACACTACCAAGTCAAGAGCCCCATCGATCTGACCGTTGGCACACCGATGCCCAATGGGCCATTCTATATCTGCTCTATGTTAGAGAATGAGGAGATCAAGTGACCAATCCAAGTACTGATCCACAAGGGGCACATCCATCCCATCTCATCACCTTGCGAGAGCCCAATCCTATTCGTACATAAGAAATATGGAACCTAGCAACATTCCATTGATTAACAAGTTGTGAATAAAATCACAGTAAAAAACCAGTACCCAATTCCTCGAGTCAACGACCTCCTTGATCAAATCACGGGGGCTAAATACTTTAGTAAGATTATTCTAAAGTCTGGCTATGACTAGGTACCGATAGAATAGACAGGTGTATGGAAGCACCTTCGAGTCAAAGGAAGGCCTTATTGAATGGTTGGTCATGCCCTTTGGTTTGAAAAATGCTCCAACGACTTTCATGAGGATGATGGACGATATCCTGTGACCATTCACCAATACTTTTGTTGTGGTGTATGTCAATGACATTCTCATTTACAACAAGCCTCGGGAAGAACACTTGTAGCATATTCATCAAGTTCTGCACACCCTGCGGCAACACAAGCTATACGCTAACTTGGAAAAATGCTCCTTTGGCATTGACAGGGTCCATTACTTGGGATACATTGTTGATAAGCATGGCGTGCATGTGGATCCAACCAAGATCCAATTCATTTGTGATTGGCCAGCCCCAACTACATTCACTAAGATTTAGAGCTTCTTGAGCCTTGCCAATTTCTACCATAGGTTCATGTTGGGATTGTCCCATATTGCATGGGCCCTCAGCCAAATAATTAAGGTTGGTGGTAAATAAAAATTTGAGTGGGGCTAGTCCCAACAACAAGCATTCGATGATTTGAAGTAGCGCGTGTGCTCATCCCTACTACTTTCAATACCAGACCTGCAACAACCCTTTGATATCAAGACAAATGTCGTGGGTGTTGTTCTCACTCAGCATGGCCACCCCATGGCCTATCATAGTGAGACACTATCATATGTTGTTCATAAGTACCCTACTTATGACAAAGAAATGTACTCCATTGTGCAAGCCTATTGTCAGTGGAGATATTACATTCTTGGGAAGGAGATAGTCATCCACACTGATCATAAACCACTGTAGTTCATGCAAACACAAGGAAAATTACAGAATGAATGCCATAAAAATTGGTCCACATACTTACAACAATTCCACCTCAACATCAAGTATAAAACAGGAAGCACCAACCGCGTCACTAATTTCCTTACTAGACCACCATTCCCGGCACTCACCACGGTGCTAGACTCTTGCGACCATGAGACCTCTGGATGGCCCAAACTCTATGAGACAAACCTAGACTTCGCCACCACCTACAAAATGTTGGGTGCAAACATAGTTGTCGATAATTTCCATATTCAGGATGGGTTGTTGTGTTGTCTGGACCATATGTGCGTTCCATCAAGCAAGCGAGAGAAGATGATCTAGAAATCCCACTATAGTCATGTGGTAGGACACATTGTCATTGAAAATACAGTGGGGATGTTACATAAACATTTCTACTGGCTGAAACTTCGACAGAAGGTCAGCAAGTATATCAACTCCTGCACAATTGCCAAACCAACCACTAAGAAACAGGGCTTGTACACCCCTCTTCCTACTCCTAACAGGCCATGGGAATCCATCTCAATGGACTACATGTTAGGCCTCCCATCTACCAAGTGGGGAAATGACTGTGTTTTTTTGGTTGTTGATCTCTTTTCTAAGATGGCGATTTTGGTTGCCTATAAGAAGAGCATCACAACAGAAGCCATTGCCAAGATCTTCTTTGAACACATATGGGTACATTTTGGAATCCCAAAAACCATTGTCTCAGATCGGGATAGTCAATTTATCAACACATTCTTCGAGCCTCTGGTCACTACTGGACACCAAGCTCACCAAATCCATGACCTTCGACCCCTAGATAGATGGCCAAACCGAGGTTGTAAATTGAATGATTGTACATGTACTGCACATGTATAATTCCAATCTCCCTCACACATGGGATGAGAGTCTTCCCTATGTCCAACATAGCTACAACCAAGCCCTCAATAGCTCAACCAACCACAGCCCCTTTCAGGTGGGGTTTGGATTCCAACCATTGGGTCCCATTGATGTTGTACTTCCCCTTGTGGTCATCTCGACCAACTCATCTTCTGCTCCTACTAAAGCTAAAAAATCCACCTGGTTCATTGATCGGATCAAACAAATATTCCAATAGGTTCATGATATCCTACAGAATTCCAATGACAAGTATAAACAACACAATGATCAACATCAGGTGCCACATCAGTTTCAGGTGGGCGACAAAGTTTGGTTGTAATTGTAGAAAGAATGCCTTACAGGACCCCATCACAAGATTCGCCCACTCCATTATGGGTTGTACACCATCACCAAGGATGTGGGCGATAATTCTTTTGAGCTCAACATTCCTCCTTTCCTTGGCCTACACCCATTGTTCAACATGGACCTCCTTCGGCCTTATTTCCCACCATTATTGGACACCTCGGAGGTAGGAGAACAACTGACACCAACAGATCTCAACCCCGACTGCATACAACAGGCATCCAATGATCATATTTTGGACACACATATCAAGGGGACTTGACAAAAAAGGATCCAACTTTATCGTGTTGTCAAAGCAAGGCAGCTCCTGCACCAAGGCAAGTGGCTTAGCCAGGGCCAAATTCAACAGAATTTTCCTCATCTGATGGGGGAACTCAATGCAATGGAGACCATTTATTCCTAAAGAGGGAGGATTGATGTAGGTGGATATCGGTGGCCACACAACTTTTCTAGCTAGCTCAAAACAATGTTCTGGCAATTTTTGTAATTTACTATTTTTAGCAGTTTTTTCGATTGTTGAACTTCTGAAGCCGTCTTGAGGCCCTAAACGGCATTTTTTTGGGTATGTAGGATTCAAAAAGTTTCAGCGTGAAATTTTCATTAACAATTGTAGTCTTTGGATAGTTCTTCCCAACGGGCTATTGTATGCCTAAAATGAAGATCGTATGAAAAAGTCACAACCCCAGGAATTTGATGTATTGACTTACCCAAATGGGGTCCACATGAGTTTTGGCGCTTCATTT
The DNA here is from genome assembly GCA_009831015.1 of Picea engelmannii. Lineage (NCBI taxonomy): Eukaryota > Viridiplantae > Streptophyta > Pinopsida > Pinales > Pinaceae > Picea > Picea engelmannii. The sequence goes on from ML800140.1 coordinate 198,884, forward strand.
CCTAGGGTTAGTTTTTTGGATGTCTATAGTTTTTCACACTCATGTTTATTGTAAAAAAGCTTTTAGAGCCTCATTGTAATCATCTTCTTGCGAATGAGTGCAATCGTCACATATCTTCTCAGAGATAAGCTGCCACCATTCTAGCAAGTTTTTTTTTGGCTGCATTTTACAGTTTCTGCTTATTTTCTTATTGAATAGAAAACCAGTTTTATTGTATCTCTGTTATTCTATGTTAATAATATGTTAATAATTTGTATTGATTTTGTTCTACTCATAAAATCCGGATCAGTTACCGACTTAATGAGAATTGTGACCTCAAAACGAGAACTATGGCCCAAAAAACCCATATTTTTTCATAAAAAAACATCAAAATCAACCCCCAAATCAAAAAGTGGTGCTACCGATATCACCATTATTTTAAATCGGGTCAAAATTACAACATTTTTAAAACATGGCCTTCAAAACGCAGATAGTAGCTGAGAAAAAACTTAAAATCAACACCTAAAAAAATGTTTTTTAATTTTTTTTTTCTTGTCAAACATTAAAATTTTTGATAATTTGAAATTGTATTTTCAGCACTTGGTACCATTAAAACCAGAATCTCAAATTCAACCATAAAATGGAAATGTATTGCTACCGGTAGCACCCATTCTAAAATTGAGGTATGAAAATGACACATTTTTATAAAGTGGAAAAAGAACTCATCATTACTGTAAACAAAATCATAAACTAAACCTTTAAATATTTACTTTTTAAATCTTATTATCACTCAAAGCAAAATGTCATACATAATTCCATGAAAATATCACGATATAATTTAAAAATTCAACATCACTTTTTAATAACTTTTTACTTATAATAAAAAAACGTAAATACAAGTTACATTGAATGAAACATAAATTATTTCTTAAAATCATTTTTATATTGTCTATATTCAAAGCATATGAGCTAAGAAATTTTATTTTATTACCCATAATAAGAAACATATCATTCATAAAACATAAAAAAAATTCATAACTTCATGTAAGATCACATTTAAGTTCAATGATCATTTTGAGGTACCATACAAACATCATATGGATAAAAAAAGCATAAAATGTTTCATACACATGTTCAGATTGACTCATCGTTTCTGAAATACCATCAAATTCTACATTTTCTTTAGATGAATGATTGGATGAAGATGTAGATGATCCATACTCTTCTCTATTCCTGATGAATGCACCATATGAGTCTACATGCATGCCCAAATTTTCGTATGTCAAATGCCTTTTAGATCCACGACTAGGTTCAACAGACTCATTGTAATGCCCTTGACCACCAACCCCATGGTTGAGTCAATGCTACTACGCGAAAAAAAAACACTTATGTAACAAATTATGCATTCTAATGAACTTAAAACTCTTAATTACAGTTAAACACATAATTAATACTAGCATTTCAGAGTTAATGGAAATAACAATAATTCATATCCACAACAATATACATGATAACATTGCAAGAATCACAGGTATGCAATTTAATTAATTACAGAATTACAAAACAGAGTGACACTTATCTTTGAAACTGTCATGCACCACCAACTGCGTGTAGACCTTCCACGAACCTCCCAGCCTTAGACCACGCTGCTCATCACTCTTAATAGTAGGTCACCCTAGAGCTGGGACTAAGCTCCACCAGGTAAGGAATCCTAGGCTAGGTAAGGTTTACAGGAAGAATACACGTAAAAGAAGGAGGATTCTCTCCTAGGAACCACTTATGCCCACTTCCCACAGACTCTCCTTCCCCACATGCCTGTCCCACCCTAGGAGTATACACCTTCTCCATCACCTAGACAGTCCTATGGCTGCTAACCTCCCTTTCCTTGGGCTTCAGCAACAGACTAGACCAGAAATCTCCGAGCTCTGTGGTAGCTATAGGGTTCCTTCTAGGAGCTCTCTCCTTCCTCGGCACACTCTCTCACCTAGAAAGAATTTCTCACGGGCCTGGAAACCTATTCTTTGACCAATTCCAACACAGTGAGGATGACAACAAGGCTTAACTAGGTACATACAATGGCATCTAGACACATTCAGTCGAGAACTGCGTGGCCACTACTTCCAACTGGGAAAAAAAATGGTTATGGACACCCAAAAATGGCAATAGTTAGCGCTAAGGCATAGCTCGACTCGGAGTTTACAGGATCTGTCGGGCTTCTCAGCAAGAAACACAAGAGACATGGCTCAACTCATGGTTTACCATGGGTTTCAAGTGTGTGAGGTATGCATAGGTCCAATTATAGAGGCCAAAATGCGTTCAGATGGAGGATGGCGAATGCCGAACAAACTTATGCTGAGGTTGGAAGAATGGGAATCAAACCCCCAACATGGTTCATTTTCTGGGTTAAATTGCATGTGCTCAGGTTGACACATGTCATCCATGAAGCACGTTCCTTCCCATTTGGAAGTCACCTGTCCTTCAAAAGAACTTAGGATAACACATAAACATTTACACAGTAATTTGAAATAATAATAAATTATTACTCCCAAGGGCTTCAACCCCCAAGCTTAGCCCCTTCTCCCAACCTTTCAGCCCCCTCTCCCTTACCCAGGCTTTGTGAAAGCTTAGTCCCCCATCACTCATTCATCGTGGTCGGTCCACATGCAGAGATGTCTTGTATTAATACTGTGCATAATTACATGTACAAAACAAAATCAGGCTCCTGGCCTTCAACACTTAGGCTCCCTGGCCTAATAACACATAAGCCCACTAGCTTATATGAATTGTCTCACCAGCCTATAAAACATAATTACAATTCATAATTCACTCTTTATACTTCATAGACATGATTTACAATAGGGCTCAGCCTTGGGGACATTACACTCACATATTACATTTATTTCTTATGACAACAACTTCTTGATAATCTTTGGTATCTTAGAGCGAAGAGTTCTTCTATTTGTCAAATTCAAGTAATAAACAAGTATGTCAAGATCATCTAATTTTAAGAGGTCAGTGTGACGACGATTTGTATTTTGACCCTTTCTTTTTCTCTTTCTATGGACATGTTTCTCAACCACAATCTATAGCTTGTACACACCATTGAATAGGTGTGTACTTGTTTCATACCAATGCACTTCAATTGCAATAACATCATTTTATTTCTCAATCTTATAACCTTTCCAATCTGTTATCATCATAACAATTTTTAGACAGGATCCAAGTTTCAAAAATTTAGCGAAGATCTATATCGCTATAGAAACATGATAGTTTGGAGGACCGAGCTACATCTTCCGGCATATGGACAAATGTAGTAGAAACACAAAAGGTAGGACCCGATGGACCATCGATATTGAAGCAGTCTAGAAAAACGACCAACAGCCATATCAGGTAATGAAATAGTGTGAAACTTAATTATTTGAAGGAGGGCTGGGGAAAACTACCGTGGTTTCATTCGTGGATGTGTGGCACTCTCAAAGGTACATCGGGGAGAAAATTGGTCTTCCTAAAATCATTTTCTCCAATCCCCGATATGAAATTCGATGGGACCCAGTCGACCATCGATTTCGAAACAACCCAGATCAATGGCTAAGGTGCATATCGGGCAATGAAGCAACGCAGAGTATAATTATTCGGAGGGAGGCTAGGGAAAACTGTCATGGTTTCATTTGCGGATGCATGGCGCTCTCAGAGGGACATCGGGGTGAAAATAGGTCTACCTAAAACCGTTTTCTCCAATCCCCGATATGAAAAAACATGTATAAAAGGAGAGTCTTAGATTCATTATTTTATAATATATCAAAGCACTCGAACATTGAAAAATGGTGCAAACCCTCCATTCAAAAATAAATCTAAACAGTGGATCAAATTCGTGCTTTCTTCATCGCTGAATAGGTTTTTTCGCCATGGTCGCTAACCCTGTCATTTTATCCGTAACTAAGCAAGATCTCTCCTCTAGGGATGAATCCCTAATTGACATGGACTCAAACATTTTCAACACAGGAATAACGGTATCACCCATTTTCATGTCCAGATCGAATTTGTTAGACAATCATGGAATGCGCCTACCCTTCCTCGAAGCAACTCAAGCCTCCATTACCCCTTACATCGTAGAAGTAATCTTTCATTTCTCTGAGTTCGTAAGATGATGTGTAGAGTGGTATTCACATGAAGAAAGGGTCATTTTGAATAAATAGGGTTAGATTTTTTATGAGAAATAGATAGTCTGTCGCTTCGACACACCCTCAGTATACAAGATACCTCCCCCACAGTGTTAGAGCCCTTTGAGGAGTAGAAAATGATCACAATATACAGAGAGTGCCCTTTAAAATTAAAAACCATGTTTCTACAAACCATTGTCAAACCTGAACACTATTCAAAAAGTTTGTCGTTGCCTATCAATGTAAACATTATAATTATTGAGGTCCAGTGGGCCTGTTCCCTGCTTAGTCAAATTTTAGGGTTGGATAATGACAAGTTTGTGGTATAAGTCATGTTAGGTTTCCTGTTGAAATTTTTTATGCCAGGTTCTGGTCAGTCGGTCCATGTCAATTTTGACAAATTCATAGTCGATAATGTGCATCAACAACTGGTAAACTTCAATTCATTGAGACACTTCAGATACTACACACACTTTCTCAGAATGTTCCTGGAATCTAACAAAACTGAATTCCCTGAGACTGCATTTATTTCGACTAAATGTAAAAGGATAACCATGCTTATTTTCATCAATAATATTATGTCCAAGGTGTACAGTCTTATATTCGGTTCTTACCTGCCAAGGGTTCTGGAAGAAATGAAAATCTCTTTACAACCAAATCCAAAGAGCAGGGTAGGAGATTGGATGTTGTTCATGCAATCTACTGTGATCTGGGTATATGGATATCAAGAAGAACCTTACCTTTTACCAATATTTTTGACTCCCACAATATTTTCTTTGGAGTTCATCATAAAAAGGATAATTTCAGAGACAGAGCATTTTCTGAAAGCACACAAGGCTTCTAACTTAAAATTTCCTTTCATAGTAGGACCCTTTGTGGTAAAGAAAAAATCTTGTTTTCCTCAAATCCAATACAAACTCAACGAATTTGGGTTCACGCAGTTTGAAGGGAGAAAATATGATTTGCATCATATCATATAAAAGAGAAGGCTGATGAGCAAATAGGGCCCCTATGAGCACGAGCATGTTGAAGGATTTGATAAACTGGCTAATCTAGAAACATGTACAAATATGGAGGTCACTTTGCAGCATGATCAGATAAAACCAATAGATTCTTCCCCTCATCATATCAAGACACATAAATATTCTCCAAGATTGATAGTTAAAGCCCCAAAGATGAGTGTTTATAATAAGAGGAGTAGTTCATAGGCCATAGGTGCCAGTAGTCAACAATATATTCCTAAGAAAATGAAAATTACACCACCCTCTCAAGTGGTTGAACTAGAAGAAGAAGAACCTAAAGAGAAAACAAGCATGGATATGGTGGAAGGTGAAACCGAAAGTGAAGAAGCTGGTACAGGAAGCATGCCACAAAGTGAAAGAAACCCAAGGGTTTTCAGCAACAACAAACACATATTTAGTAAGATACCTGGGGCAGTTTATCAATCCAAAGAGGACGTGATGAACCTGTATGTTGTAACAGGAATTATGGCCAACAGTGAGATAAGAGACCTATTTCCTGATGTAGAGAAGATCTCCCAGCATAAGATGTCCCTGTTCTTAGTCAGAGATGTGGAAATAAAGACATTTAATATAGTCATAGCAGATGATGATAAAGTGTCTGAAATCAAGATGCACTATGAGAATATTGGTTCCCCAGACAAAGTAAAGTTTCACAGGAATGTTGGTGACATGCTATATTTAGACTACCTAAGTTTAACTCTGAAATTTTCAATATTGACAACACATGCACTAAAAGTAGATGGACAATTGAAACAGGAAAAAGCATCCAGAAAAGCCTATCTGACACAGGTCAAAAGGTTATAATTTGAAGGCCCTCAAGGGGTAAAGGATTATGTGGATGAGAAAGATAAGATGATCCAAAGCCTAAAGAAAAATATGAAGATGTCCCCTACAAATCATCCACAGACAACAGAGCTAACCGCGTTAGAGGAGGAGAAGGAAGCATTCAAACAAGAAGCACTCAATTACAAAGATAAAGTGTTGCAGCTGGAAAAATAGAAGGAAAATTGGCTACAGGGACAAGTAGCAACATCAGATATGGTTTTCATTATACCAGCTAATACAGAAGTTGGATCAAGCACTGATTGATTTCTTCAATCTATGTCCCAAGTAAGTTTACATCTAGGGGAAATCAAAATTCTTAAAGATGCCTTAGAAAAGTTGAAACAAGAGATGAAAATTAAAGATGAAAATATGGCTCGACTCCAAAGAGAAAATCAATATTTGCAAGAGAGAGTGAACAAGCTTAAAACAAGGTTAAAGGGAAAAAAATATTGCAGGGAGATAACCATGTGATCTGGGATGCTATTGTTGCAGATGCTGCTAAATTGAGAGTTTATATGAATTTTATAAATGACAAAGACAACATGGACGCCACGGAATGGAGTAGGTGTACCTTTATTAATTAAGTATTAGCCAAGAAACCCTCGGAATGGGCCCAAAATGCTATTGATTTTCTAAATTCTGTGCACACTACAGATCTTCAGACTATTGGGGTAAATGACAGAACTACGCTGATTATTTGGGCTAGGAGGGTCATCGCCAAGCACAAACTGCTCAAATCGGTTCAGAACAAAGCTCTACAAATGGAGCACAATATACAAGAGTTTAAAGATACATTTGAACAATTGTTTATCAAGTGCCTCCCACCATTTTGGGATGGAAAAGGTTCATTATACAATCAAGAATACTACAACTCTCTCCTCATTAAGTGCAAGATGGACCATTCCAAATTTGAAGCCATGGAGGAAAGTGTGAAAGGCCCAAGTCTGGTAGAGTATTTGGCTACAAACTTTGAAATTTTGAATAAATTTAAAGCAATGAAGGTTGGCTTGCCGACTATGCCATACGCCACGTGCATTGACCTAGAGATTTTGATTAAAGATATGATGGATTATGAAATTCCCTCTGACTCACAATGGAAGGAAATTGTGCGGCTGGGTAAAACAAAATGCAGTTTCCCCGGAACTAGTAAATGATCTCCAGGTGTCATCAAATTTGCAGATTCGACAGAAGATCAGAGAGAGATAGATGGCAAAGAGGAGGTCGAGCAGTCAGAGAAATCGTCCGTAATTTTGAAACATTTTTGTTAATCATTGTAAATCAGCTCATATACCGAAACTATTAGTTGAAATTATTTTAATTGGTTTTAGAAGTTGAAACGCTTAAGTTTCAGCCATTGTAATCGAATTGTATAAATACTAGGATACTTGAATGAATTAATGCTGGCAGAAGTGAAAGAGAACCTTTTTGGTTGTTTCAAAGTCTATTTGTAGTTTTCCGAAGATGAATTGAATACAAATACAGAAAATTTTGAAGTCTCTATGAAAAGATTCTAAAGGTGGTGATATGAGCTTTGTTTCCCCTCATCGTATGTATTTTTTGTGATCTGTCATTTCATTTACATTTTCTTTTGTTTAAATTGGATAGTTAAAGGCCAATAATTCATCTTACGATGCTCTTGGCTTAAGCAATTTAAACTATCTGATTGTCTTCTTAACTAATTCAGAATTCATTTCAATAATGCTCTGATGCATTTATTTGTTTTCTTTATCTTCTTACACTCTATTTAAATTCAAGAATAACTCATATTCATCAACTCATTTAGCCTTTATGCTCTGGAGAGTTCTACCAACTGAGCATTGTTTTTCGTTCACTTTCAGAATTTTGACTTCATAGCCTTGACTATTCCTCCCCTTCTTTGCCAACATTTTATTAAAACCCCCAAAACAACCAAATCTAGCCACCGATTTTGAAATAAATATCAAGTGACACGAGAGAGCCCTCTCTAAGTTAAGAAGGATAGTGCTTCATCTCTAAAGTAGGTTGAAACAATTAGCTCTGTCATTTGTCTATCAGTGAGACAAAATTTACAGAGTTCTAATATTATGGTGTCGTTGCCGAGGACGAAACTGAAAAATCTTCCCTAGGAAAAATGACTTAAAGATTTAGTTTGATCCCTAAGGGTGACAATGGATCAAGTACCTTATTGGCTGATATTATTTTTTTCCTATCGACTTCGTTAATCAGAGACCAGTTGCACTACACCGTGTGATACAGAAATCCTGGCTCCTAAGAGAATTCACACTAGGAGCAACCCAGACCTAGAAGCTACAATACCTGTGTCTGACCCTAAAAATCTTGTACATAAAGGAAAAGAAAATCCAGTAACCCCAGTGTTATGTCCAGACCGATATTTTTCTTTTCCCAAAGACGGAGTGACTAGCATTGAAGACCTTGAGTTTGATGTGAAATTTGAGCAATCCCTATTCAGGACTAAATCTGAATCTCGTTTAAATGAGACCATCTTTGACGAAAAGATATTCCAAGATTTGATTCAAGCCACATCTGTTAAGCCTGTAGTGATTCTTTCTTGAAACCAACATCACTTCGACCCCTCACAGCAGCCATGGAAGCCATATTTTCTCCCCTCATACCGCCTACTCAATTACATGATTTACCTCAAGACTACAACCTAAGGATCAAACTATATGACGTTGAAGGTAATATATTAGCTCAGAAGCATCTAGACTGGTTCAATGATTTCATAGACTTAAAAGAGGTGGACTTTGAAGATGTGAAAATGAGGTTGTTTACAGAAAGCATTGCAGGAGAGGTAATGAAGTGGTCCAGAGCCCTTCCACCAGCTAGTATCATGGATTTTGATGCCTTTGAAACCATCTTCCTTGAGAAATGGGGAGATAAGAAAAATCTCGTCCAGTTGTTGACCTAGTATAACAACATGATAAGATCACCTGACAAAATAGTGAAGGAATTTTCAACCAGATTCATGAAGGTATATAATCTGATCTCTGCTGAGGTTAACACCCCTCCTAAAGCTACTCATCTTAGATATGTTGATTCTTTTGAAAGTGATTTTTCTTTATTATTGAGGGAACAAATATCTGCCACATTTGATGATATGATCACAGATTCCATAGAAGTTCAAGTGAACCTAATGGCTTCAGGAAAGATAAAATTTAACTTTGGAAGGGACATGAACATAAATAAGGATAAAGTACAAAATTCGGCATCACAAACATCAAAAGAGAGGTTTGAAGCAATGATGAGAAACATGGAAAGAATGATGTAGATAATGGCCTTGGGAAATAGGCTTAACCCTAGAGAACAGGCTAACAGTCCACCCAAAAATTTGAGAAGACCATCCATTCCACAGATTAGACAAAGAGAGCAAAGAAACCAGAGAAATCAGGCCACTCAAGCATATCAATAAAATCAAGCAAATCAGGCAAATCAGGCAAGTCAGGGGAATCAAGGAAATCAGGGGGAACAACAAATAAGGCCTCATTTTCAAAATAATTATGTGAACGAGGATTATGATAGATATTTTGAAGACAACATGAACTGTTGTGATGATAAAGAAACAGAGGTATTTTTGACCAAAGAAGAACATGACCAGATCATGGATGGAAGTGAGATCTTTTTGCAAGATGAAGAAGAAAGGGTATGAGTAGAAAGGGAATATTATAAGATTTGACTGCAAAATGCCATCATGTAATTCGAAAGGCAATATAACCTTCAAAATCAAAAGGTACCTCCAAACCCCCCAAAGGGGAATCCCACAAAAGAAGCTCAAAATAACATACCTTCTTAAAGTCATCCCAAAAAGGATCCTACTGCAAAAGAATCAGCTGTGAAAGATTCTATTGTTAAAGATTATACTACAAAAGATATTGTGGAAAAGGGGAAGCAGAAAGAAGAACCTCATAAAAAATTATTGACAAGGAAAGAAATGGTCACCAAAGAGGTAGATAAAACTTCATCCTCTTTTGATTTCTAAAGTGAGATGGCTAAGATAAAAATTCCACCATTTAATGAATTGATCAAGAATAGCGAGTGTAAAAATCAGATCATAAAGATTCTTAAGATGGGACAAACCTCTGATACCTTGAACATATAGGATGATCACCCAACCATCTTATTTGGGCCAAGAGTAGAACAAAGTAGCGAAAATGAAGAAGTCCCTCCTTTTTATGTTAGCTTCAAAATTCACGACATGATTTTGCACAATGCTATGCTAAACTCTGAAGCGTCTCAGAACCTAATGCCCAAAGTGGTCATGCACCAATTATGTATCGATTTCACAAGACCTTATAAAGACCCATTCTCCTTCGATTCAAGAAAGGTGAAATTCCTTGGCATGATCAAAGACATGGTGGTTTCTTTGGCACAAATCCCAGCAAAGAATATGGTGATGAATGTAGTGGTAGATGATATCCCTCCAAAATTTGGTATGCTTTTATCCAGGTCATGGGCTGCAAAACTAAAGGGAACCCTCTAGATGGACATGTCATATGCCACTATTCCTATCTTTGGTCAAGACAAAATATTGTACAAGGAGGTTCTACATAAATACATTGTCAACAACAAATCATAGCCTAGCAATCATCCTATCTATTCGATAGAAACTGATTAGGGTCCTCTATTTTCTTCAATGGCCTATGCTCCGAAGAAGAGGAAACATAAATCATTATGGATGACAAAAGTAAGCTTGACCAGTAGATAGAAGAACTTTCAGAGAAAAAAGATGATGCAGAGGATCAGATATGGAAAATGAATTTCGATGGAGCTGCATGCAGAGAAGAAGCTCGAGCTGGCATATGGATAAATCATTCCAAAGGAGTCTCAAAATTATGTTCTTACAAAGTGGTTTTTGAATGCACTAATAACATGGCAGAATATGAAGCATTAATATTGGGGTTTAAAGTTTTAGAAGAACTAGGTGCCAAAAGAATTCTTGTACATTGAGACTCTGAGCTAATTATAAATAAAATCAAAGGAATCTACCAAGAAAAATATCCCAGATTGAGGGATTACAGAAACCTGGTACTGGAACTCCTTGAGAAATTCCCAAAATGTAATCTCTCAACAATTCCAAGAGAGAAAAATCAGGTTGTTGATGCCCTGGCTACTTAAGCATTAGTTTTTAGAGTTCCAATTTTCCCTGAAAAAAGCTACAAGGTCGAAGTGAAGTAAAAGCCAGCAATACCAAACAATATGAAGCACTGGCAAGTCGTCGAGAATGACAGACATATAGAAATATTCCTCAAAATGGAGAATGAGTTTGAGAATTTAAACATTGATGATGAATATTGCGATGATGAGGTGGATGCAACTACTTTCACAAAAGAAGGATACTTTGACAATTAGATTGTTGGCAGAGATATTGTACAGTTGAAAAGAAACATCATTCCTAAAGGCGTAGTACCATTAGAGAAATGTTTTGATAATAATGACATGGCCAGAAGTCCAAAGCTTACAATAAATGAAGGGGATTTCAAAGATTGCAATATCGAGACTCCAGAGGATCCAAAGATTGTTAAGTTGTCCAAGAATCTCAATCCTGAAGTTAAAGAGAGGTATGTAAAATTAATGAAGGAATTCCCTGATGTCTTTTCTTGGAGCTATGATGAGCTGAAATTTTATGATACCAATATAATCCAACATGCTATCCCAATCAAAGAAGATCACAAGCCCTTCAAATAGAAATTAAAAAGAATAAACCCTCTATTGTTATCGTTGTCAGAAAAAGAAGTAAAGAAAGTATTTGAAGCAAAAATCATAGTGTCTCTGAGGTTTTCCAGATGGGTGGCCAACCTGGTGCCAGTTAGAAAAAAGTGTGGAGAAATCATGTTGTGCGTGGATTTCAGGAACTTGAATAAGGTATCTATTAAGGAAAACTACATATTTCCCAAAATGGATCATATTTTACAGAAGGTGGTGGGCTCTTAAAAAATGTCAATGTTAGATGGTTTCTCAGGATACAACCAGATCATGTTACACCCTGACGATCAAGAAAAGACAATGTTCACCACACCATGGGGAACATTCATATATGCCAAAATTCTATTTGGACTAATGAATGCAGGGGAAGCGTTTCAAAGAGCTATGAACATAGATTTTGCTGATGAAAATGACAAATTTATTGTTATATACCTTGATGACATTACTTTGTATTCTTGCTCGGATGAAGAGAACATCAAACATCTCATAAGGGTGTTCCAAAAATGCAGAAAGTTTGGGATCTCATTGAATCCTAAGAAGTCAAATTTCTCCATGGAAGAAGGAAGTTGTTGGGAAACATTATTTCAAAGGAAGGGATAAATGTAGACCCCAACAGAGTTGAGGGGATCTTGAAAAATGTCATACCCAGAAGAAAAAAGGAAGTACAATCCCTCCTGAGCAAAGTGAACTTCCTAAGGATATTCATTCCTAATTTGGTTAAAATAATAAAACATATTACCAACATGCTAAAGAAGGGAAATGAAATCAAGTGGATTCCTGAGGCTAGAAAATCTTTTGAAGACATCAAAGTGGCATTGACGAAGGCTCATGTACTTGCTAGTCCAAATTTTGAGAAACATTTCATACTATTCTCTTTCACTTCAGAACACATAATTGCAGGTGTGCTACTCTAGAAAGATGGCCAAAATTTTGAGAATCCAATAGCATATTACAACAAGACATTGAGAGATGCTCCTTTAAAATATGAAATCATTGAGAAGCAAGTGTATGCTTTAGTCAAGGCATGAAAGGAATTCATGGTATACATCCTACATTCACATACCACTGCTTAAGTTCCCAACAGTTCAGTGAAAGACATCTTGACACAGCTCGATCATGAAGGAAAGAGGGGAAAATGGATAGCAGTATAGTTAAAATATGACTTGGATATTAAGCCCACTAAGTTGTTCAAAGGAAATGGATTTGCTAAACTAATGGCACAAACAAACTGTGAACTCTTGAGAATAAAATTCACTACAGATCTGTCAAAAAATGCAGTAGAAGAAGAAAAGGGCAGTCCACAAATATCTCACAAATTTCTTGACTCTACATGGTATGCAGATATCATCTTTGTGTTAAAGAATTTGCAGGCTCCTCATGAGTATAAAAGCCAGATTCTTGAAACTGAAGGCAGCAAAATTTTATATAGTAAATGAATTGTTGTACTCGAAAGATCTAGGAGGAATTTTGTTGAGTTGTTTGATAGAAAAAGAAGCAGAGAAAACCATTAGATAATTCCATAAGGGTGACTGTGGAGGTCATCATTATTGGAAGACAACTATCCACAAAATTTTGAGATATGGATTTTATTGGCCTAACATCTTTCCCGATGTTTATAAACAAGTTTCAAAGTGACATGAATGTCAAATTTTCGATGGGAAAGGAAAATTGCAGGCTCTTCCTTTAAAACCTATTTTAGTGGAAGCTCCTTTTAGACAGTGGGGCCTAAATTTTATAGGGGAAATACATCCACAATCCTCAACACAAGAAAAACGGATCCTGACCGCAATAAATTATTTCACTAAGTGGATTGAGGAAGTTCCCACAAGACAAGCCACATATGATGTTATCATTCGATTCTTTGAAGACAATATCTTGTCCAAATTCATATGCCCGATCAAAATTATAACATACAATGCAGTGTCTTTCAAATATAAGAAATTGGAAAAATTCTGCAGTGATTACAACATTACCCTTGGACATTCCACATCATAATACTCGCAAGGAAATTTATTGGCTGAATCTTCAAATAAAATCTTAGCCAGAATCATCACAAAATTGTTGCAAGAGAATACAAAGGCATGGCACAAAAATCTCATGCACGCACTATGGGCTGACATGATATCCCCAAAAATATCTATTTCCATGTCTCCTTTATAGATTGTTTATGGTACAGAAGATATTTTTCCTACTGCATTGGGATTGTCGATAATTAAGATGTTATAGGAGTAGGAAGAAGAAATAAACACCAGCCAGAGAAGAGATGATGAACTAATCAATGTACAACAAACCAGGGAAAAGGCCTTCAATAATACTCATTTGTGCCAAGACAAGACCAAAGAGGCTTTCGACAGATATACCAAGGTGCATGATTTCGAACCAGGAGACTAGATACTAAAGTGGGATGCCAGAAACGAAGATAAGGGAAAACATGGGAAATTTGATCACCTATGGTTGGGCCCATTCAAAATTGCAACGTATCGTGGGAGAAATTCCTACTTGTTACAGGAGAGTAATGGAGAGATCACTAGAGGAGGGCCTGTGAATGGAAGGTTCCTCAAACATTACATTGTTTAAAAAATCATAACCCCTTCCATTCATTGTATATTATCATTTTGTGTTTTTGTTTCTTTGTACATGAAGTAGTTGGAATAAAATAGGCATAGTTGAAGCCCGAGGTGAAGGCCATGAGCTATGCTGGGTAGATTTTGGGATTTTGAATAAAATCTAGCAGATTCAGATCACACAAATAGACCACATCCCAATGGGTAGGAACTTAGTCTATAGTTATTTGCTACCTCGCGGGGAGAATAGAATCCCCAGTTAGAGCCTATGTTATCACCATAACAATTTTCAGACAACATCCAAGTTTTGTAAATTTAGCGAAGAGTTATATCATTGTAGAAACATGATAGTTTGGATAACCAAGCTACATCTGCCAGCATATGGACAAATGTAGCGGAAACGCGAAAGGTAGGACCCGACGAACCGTCGATCTGGAAGTAGCCTAGATCAATGACCAACTGCCATATCGGGTGATGAAATAATGCGAAAGTTAATTATTTGAGGGTGGAACGGGGAAAACTACCATGGTTTTACTCATGGATGTATGGATCTCTTAGAGGGACATCGGGGAGAAAAGCAATCTACCTAAAATATTTTTCTCCAATCCCTGATATGAAAGTCTATGGGACCCGGCGGACTGTCGATCTTGAAGTAGCCTGGATCAACGAATAAGGTGCATATAGGGCAATGAAGTAGCATGGAGGATAATTATTTGGAGGCGGGCTGGGAAAATTTGTTGTGGTTTCATTCGTGGACGTGTGGCGCTATCAGAGGGACATTGGGGCGAAAAGAGGTTATCCTAAAACCGTTTTCTCCAATCCCCGATATGAAAAAACATGTATAAAAGGAGAGTCTTGGGTTCATTATTCTATAATATTTTAAAGAACTTGAAAGTTGAAAAGTGGCACAAACCCTCCATTCAAAATTAAAGCTCAACAGTGAATCATATTCATTCTTTTTTCATTGTTGAACAAGCATTTTCTCCATGGCCGCTAACCCTATGATTTTATCTGTAACTGAGAAAGATCTTCCCTCTAGGGAAGAATCCCTAATTGATAGGGACTCATATGTTTTCGACATAGAAATAACGGTCTCACCCATTTCCGTGTCCAGATCAAATTTGTTAGATAATGATAGAATGCACACACCCTTCCTCGAAGAGGCTCAAGCATACATTACCCCTTACATCATAGAAGTAGTCTTTCCTTTCCCTGAGTTTGTAAGCTGGTGTGCGGAGCAGTATTCATAGGAAGAAAGGGTCATTTTGAATAAATTAGGGTCATAGGTTTTATGCGAAATAGATACTCCATCGCTTTGACACACCCTTAGTATACCAGATTCCTCCCCCACACTATCAGAGCCCTTCGAGGAGGAGAAAATGATCACAATTTATAGAGAGTGCCTATCAGAAGTAAAAACCCTGTTTCTTCAAACCATTGTCAAACCTGAACACCATTCAGAAAGTCTGTCATTGCCTATCAATGTAAATATTATGATTATTGAGGTCCAGTGGGCATGTTCCCTTCTTAGTCAAATTCTAGGGTTGGATAATGACAATTTTGTGGTAGAAGTCATGCTAGCTTTCTTGTTGACCTTTTTTATGTGAAGGTCCGGTCAATTGGTCTGTGTCAATTTTGAAAAATTCATTGCCGATAATATGCATCCACAGTTGCTAAACTTCAATTCATTGAGTCACTTTAGATACTACATGCACTTGTTGAGAATGTTCCTGGAATCTAACAAAACCAAATTCCCCGAGACTGCATTTATTTAAACTAAATGTAAAAGGATCACAATGATTATTTTTATCAATAAGATTATGTCCAGAGTGTACAGTATTATATTCGGTTCATACCTTCCAAGGGTTCTGGAAGAAATGAAAACCTCTTTACAACCAAATCTAGAGCGCAGGGTAGGAGATTGGATGATGTTAATACAATCTACTGTGATTTGGGTATATGGATATCAAGAAGGACCTTACCTTTTACCAGTCTTTTTGACTCCCAGAATCTTTTCTTTGGAGTTGATCAGACAAAGGATTATTTCAGAGACAAAGCATTTTATGAAAGCACACAAGGCTTCTAACTTAAAATTTCCTTTCATAGTAGGACCCTTTCTGGTAAAGAACAAATCTTGTTTGCCTCGAATCCAATCCAAACTCAATGAATTTGGGTTCACGCAATTTCAAGGGAGAAAATATCATCTGCATCAGATCATATCAAAGAGAAGTCTAATGAGAAAATTGGGCCCCTATGAACACGAGCATGTTGAAGGATTTGATAAACTGGCTAATCTAGAAACATGTACAGATATGGAGGTCAATTTGCAACACGATTAGATAAAACCAATAGAGTCTTCCCCTCAGCAGATCCGAACACATAAATCTTCTCAGAGATTGATAGTTAAATCCCCAAATATGATTGTTTATAATAAGAGGAGCAGTTCAGAGGCCTTGGGTGCTAGTAGTCAAAAATATATTCCCAAGAAAATGAAAATTACACCACCCTCTGAAGTCGTTAACATGGAAGAAGAAGAACCTAAAGAGAAAACAAGAATGGATATGGTGGAAGGTGCAACCAAGAATGAAGAAGCTGGTATATGAAGCATGCCACAAAGTGAAAGAAGCACAAGGGTTTTCAATAGCAAGAAACACATATTTAGCAAGACACCTGGGGTAATTTATCAATCCAAAGAGGACTTTATGAACCCATATGTTGTAAAAGGAAGTATGGCCAACAATAAGATAAGAGACCTGTTGCCCGAAGTAGAGAATATCTTCCAGAATAAGACGTCCCTGTTCTCATTCAGAGATGTGGAAATAAAGATGTTTAATATAGCCATAGAAAATGATGATAAAGTGTCTAAAATCAAGATGCACTATGATAATATTGGTGCCACAGACAAAGTAAAGTTTCACAGGAATGCTAGTAACATGCTATATTCAGACTACCTAAGTTTAAGTCTAAAAGTTTCAAGATTGACAACACATGCAGTTGAATTAGATGGACAACTAAAAGAGGAAAAAACACCCAACAAAGCCTGGATGACACGGGTCAAAAGGTTAGAATCTAAAGTCCCTCAAGGGGTAAAGGATTCTTTGGATGATACAGATAAGATGATCCACAGCCTAAAGAAAAAGTTGAATATGTTCCCTATAGATCATCCACGGACAGCAGAGCTAGTTGCTTTAGAGTAGGAGAAGGAAACATTTAGACAAGAAGAACTTAATTGCAAAGATAAAGTGTTACAGCTGGAAAAAGAGAAGGAAAATTGGCGACAGGGACAAGTAGCAACATCAGATATGATTGTGATTATACTAGCTAATACAAAAGCTGGATCAAGCACTGGGGGATTGGTTCAAGCTATGTCCCAAGAAAGTTTACAGACAGGGGAAATCAAAAGCCTTAAAGAGGCCTTATAAAAGTTGAAACAAGAGATGAAAATGAAAGATGAAAAGATGGCTCCATTCCAAAGAGAAAATCAAGATTTGCAAGAGAGAGTGAACAATTTGAAAACAAGGTTAAAAGGAAAACACTACTACAGGGAGATAAACATGTGATCTGGGATGCTATTGTGGTAGAGGCTACTAAATTTAGGGTTTATCTAAATTTTATAAATAACAAAGACAACATGGTTGCCACAGCCCGGAGCAGGTGTACCGTTGTTAATGAAGTATTAGCCAAGGAACCCTCAGAATGGGACCAAAATGCTATTGATTTGCTAAATTTTTTGCCCACTGGTGATCTTCAAACTATTGGGGTAAAGGACTGAACTGCACTGCTTATTTGGGCTAGGAGGGTCATCGCCAAGCACAACCTGCTCAAATTGGTTCAGAACAAAGCTATACAAATGGAGCACAGTATCCAAAATTTTAAAGATACATTTGAACAATTGTTTATCAAGGGCCTCCAACCATTTTGGGATGGCAAAGGTTAATTATACAATCAGGAAGACTACAAATCCCTCCTCATTCAGTATAGGATGGACCATTCCATATCTGAAGCCATGGAGGTAAGTCTGAAAGGCCCAAGTCTGGTAGAGTATTTGGCTACAGACTTTGAAATTTTGAATAAATTTAAAACAGTGAAGGTTGTCTTGCCGACTATGTCCTACACCACATGCATTGACCTAGAGGTTTTGATTAAAGAGATGATGGATTGCAAAATTCCCTCAGACTCACAATGGAAGAAAATTGTGTAGATCAAAATGAAGTTTCCCTGGAAACAACAACTGATCTCCAAGTGTCATCAAATTTGCAGATTCGATAGAAGATCAGAGCGAGATAGATGGTGCAGAGGAAGCTGAGCAGTCAGATAAGTCATCCCTAATTTTAAAACATTTTTGTTAAACATTGTAAATAGGTTCATATACTTAAATTGTCAGTTGAAATTGTTTTAATCCATTTTAGAAGATGAAACACTTTAGTTTCAGCCATTGTAATCGAATTGTATAAACACTGGGATACATGAATGAAATAATGTTGGTAGAAGTGCAAGAGAACCTTTTTTTTTTCTAACTCTATTTGTAATTTTCTGAATCCGAATTGAATATAAATCCAGACTATTTTGAAGTCTCTATGAAAATATTATAAAGGTGGTAATATGAGTTTTGTTTCCCCTCATCGTATGTATTTCCTGTCATCTGTCATTTCATTTATATTTTCTTCTTTTTAAATTTGATAGTTAAAGGCCCAGAATTCATCTTATGATGCTCTTGGCTTAAGCAATTTAAATTGTGTGATTGTCTTCTTAACTAATTCAGAATTCATTTCAGTAATTATCCAATGCATTTATTTGTTTTCTTTATCTTCTTACACTCTATTTAAATTCAAGAATAACTCAGATTCATCTCCTCATTTATTTTTTATCCTCTAGATATTTCTACCAGCTGAGCATTGTTTTCGTTCACTTTCAGAATTTTGACTCCATAGCCCTAAGTGTTCCTCCCCTTCTTTGCCAACAATTTTATTAAAACCCCCAAAATAACCAAATATAGCCACCGATTTTCAAATAAATATCAAGTGACATGAGAGAGCCCTCTCTAAGTTAAGCAGGCTAGTGCTTCAGCTCTAAAGTAGGTTGAAATAGTTACCTTTGTTGTTTGTCTATCAGTTAAACAAAATTTACAGAGTGCTGACACAATCCAAAATGGATAACGATGTGGATCTTCAGTTTCTAAAATTGCAATCATGCTACCCTCCTTAATATCTTATACTAAAGCCCTGTAAAGTTCTTCCATGGCTTCACGTTGGGCACGTGAACTTCACGAACCAATATACATTTCTCTTTCATCTTCTTGTGTAAGCTCAATAGCATGTTGAGATTCTTGTTGAACTTCAACAATGTTTGTTTCTTCATATTCATTTGGCATATCTTGTGGCCAATGAAATGGATTCTTGAACATTATATATTCACTTGTTAATCTTTAAATTATGTCACTTTGACTATTGAAAAAATACTCCCGCAAAAAAAAATCAATAACATCAAAATAATCATATGTATCCTTAATGGAATTTTTTATTTCTTCCAGGCTTTCAAAATAATCTACATCTCTATTACGCCTCTATGCATTATGGATTTCAACAACTGATTATAAAAATAATAACTTTGATGCAAATATTGGATGACCTAGAGTGAACTTAAAAAATGATAAACCTGATGAAGGCCCACATTCTGTAGCAGTTGAATACTGCTTTCTCCATATAAGTGTTTTCTCATCAATCTTTTTGAAACAAAATTGATGTTGGAAGCTAATGTCATTAAGTTGCTCAATACATTTTTCTTCACGATGTGATCCCCGAATAAATCTTCACATGTCAATATTTTCTTCCAATGTATGAAAAAGAGGCTCTAGAATGTATGCTTTCTTAATACATTCAATCAATGATCGTAGACTTCCAACATTTTTCCTCTTCAACGTTATTGAAAAATGATTGAACATTTGATCAATATGTTCATGAGTGTGTCCAACAAGAAGGAAACCAAATTTCACCTTTTGAAAGATTCCCATTTTAACAATAATTCTTAGATATCCAACTACAATTTGATTTTTATTTTCACGACTAGTGTTGTCCAACTGTAGATAGAGAACTTGAGGAAGATTTCCATACGAGTAAGTGAAAATAGATGAATTAAGGTAATGTTCATATTTACATCATTATGAATATTTGGAGCTGTGAAGTAAACCCTTGGACACATTTTTCCATTGAAAACCATACAACCAACCAAGTGAAACTGAATGAAGTTCTCTTCTTGAAAATTTTTGGGTGTACGAAAAAATGTGGTAGAAGTGTTTTCTTCTGGTCCATGCCATCAATTATCATACCTAAATATTTGTTTGGAGCATCATAACACTTTTTCTGATGTTTGTAAAACTTTTGTATTTCACTTGATTATTGATTCTGATGTTCGCGAAGTACTTTTACTATGGAATATGCACATGACATAAAATGAACACATTGATCGTATGTTTTCATAGTTGATAACTATTCAATTAAAAAAAAAAAATACTAAATGCATACCTCTTTCTTCCCCTTCAGATTTATCTCTTCTTGATTTAAGAGTAGTACATATACTACAAATTTTCATCCTTGACTTCTTAGGAATACAAACATTGTTGAATTGTTTCTTCCATATTCTTGTAAAATATGCATATGTAATAAAATTACCATTGCCTTCAACATGGGGGGAATTATTCATTTCCCACTTGGGGGGAATTATTCATCATCCTCATTTGTTCCTTGGAAATCCCCACTTGGAGGAAAATATTCATCAGTACCTTCAAAATCCTCACTTGGAGGAAGTTCATCATCACCAACATTGTTGTCTTTAAATTCCTTACTCGGGAAAAAGTGTCCACCATTGTCATAATCATCTTCATTTCTTTTAAAATTTTCACTTGAGGGAAATTGTCCATCATATTCATTGGTGCCTTGGAAATCTTCATTGATACCTTGAAACTCCTCACTTGGAAGAAAATTTTCATCCCAATCATTTAAATGTTGATCATAGTCTCCTCTTTGACAGATGTTTTGATTATTTTCATTACTATTAAACTGTTGAATAGATTTATCACCATCATATTCCTCCTCTTCATCATCAATGCCTTCAAAGTCCTATGATTTAGGAATTTCATGAGGAAGATGTTGAATAAAAGTGCTTGCACTATGATCAAAATTCTAACTAGCTGAAAAATACGACACCTCACTTGCATTATAAACATTCCTATCGCATTTTTTAGTCCCAACAGAAAAGGTATGCAAACAATTTGTTGATGTCTCAAAAATAAAATCTTGTTTATCTAACGAATCCAACCCTTTTCTCTAAGAACATAGAATGATACAGATGTTCGCCCTCCCTATGGCATTATTATAACATACATAATGATCTTTTTCCTCTAAATCCCCCCACAAAAAAAAAAAAAAAAAATCCCTTCAAAATTTCGCCCAAAATTTCATCCCAAAATATTCCCTCCAAAATTTCTCCCTCAAATTTTTCCGTCCAAAATTACCCCCAATTTTTTTGTTTATTTTCCATTAAAAATTAAAATCAAACTTTACTCTTTTATATTGTTATTTACATGTTAAATACAATATTTATCATGTTTATTTATTTATCCCACATTTATTAAACATATTTATGATCAATATAATTTTAGGTATATATGTAGACAATATATCTAATTTGTAACATTCCACTCTACTAAGCACATGTTATCAACTTATTCTTTGAGGACATTTGCATGCAAGTGATCCAATTATAGTACATGGTTATTTGTTTCGATTATAGATTTTTATGATGATGTTGATGGGTTGTGATTTATTTGTCTTTTTATATATATGTATTGCGAGATGCTATTGACAAGTTTACCTGAGTGTGCAGGACACATGATATTTTGTGGATGTCGATGCCATCAATGGACCTCCTTGGACTCTAGATTGAGTCAGAGAGTGAATTTTGTTTTGTTTAAGTATTTCATTTTATGCATATGTGTCATATGATTAATTTAGTATAATTATGTATATGGATCAATGACAATGTTTTGTCAATGGATGGAGGTTGACGGTGCTTGCTAATTAACTCACATAAGGAGTAAAGGATTTATGCACAACAACCAAATATTGAGGGAGAGGTGTGGCAGAGTTCCAGTCATAGCCTACTACCACCATGGCTCGGATTGTAGGTTAACGATTACCTAGTTCGAGTGATCCACGATATCATGAGGGCAGACTGAGACAGTCTCTCATGAAGACATTTAAGGGACACACAATAAGGTAGATTCCTTATTCCTTAGAATCCCTTAGTCTCTCACAAGGTTGATCGAGTGGAGTGTTAACTCCAAGGGTTGAAAAAACTAACAAAACCAGTCAAAGGTGAGTGACACCCTTTGAGCACAGAGATGCATTTTTAAAGGCATGTCACATAATTTAAAATTTTGAGTCAAATAAACTATGTGGCCTAGAAAACTTTGAATTGATCACACATTGTCGAATTTAAAGTAATTAATTAAAGATTGTTTTTATTAATTTTAAATGTCAATTATAAGTTGAAGCCTACTATAAAACTAAGCCTAAGACTAATTTAGGTTAGGGGACTGAAATAAAATGTTAAATAAATAAAAAATTTAGAGATAATTCCATCTAAAATAAAAGGGAGAAACACATATAATGATTAGAGATATAAATAGAGTATGAGAGAATAAGTGTACACATAGGAAGGTATCTAGAGCCTAGCTACCATTAGTCTAACTAAAAGAAGACTCATATTCAAACTCTAACTAAGATCTATTTAGGAGACATTCATTAAACGAGAATCTGGGGAATAAAGAGACAACTAAGAACAATTTTAGGAAAACATTTGGGAGACTGTGCCAAGTGTGAGGTGATTAATCCTAAATTATTTAACTTAAAAAGTAATATAATTGTGCATGGTGACATGTGTCATCGAGGAAAATTCTATAAAATAAATGGTTAGATGGGAATCGGGACATACTAGTTATTGGTAAAGTTATGCCGCCAAAATTATCTTGATTGTGTTTTACTTGTGAGAGTTGAGATACCAAGTTTGAGAATAGAGTGGTATCTCTACCTTGAAAGGAAATATTAGAGCTATAGAATTTTCTGGGTTGTGTGTGCTTGGCCCCTTTGCGCCTTGGGGGGCTAACGGGGAAGAAGAGTACCCTAACGTTGACTGGAGGTATGGGTGAAGTTTCTACCATTAGCAAACCAGAAAATAGAAAGAACACCAGTTGTGAAAAAACATCTTCAAATCCATCATGATTGGTCACGATATTCTTATTGAGAATTTTAATTGCTATAATATTAGTTATGTGTATTGATTTAGTAATTGATGTAAACTAATTGTAATTCTAAATTCAAATTGAGATCTGGGAAGTTAAGTTAAATTCTGATAAATTGTAAATTTCAATGTCAAAGATTGATGGTTGTTGTTGAGCCATTTATATCAAATGCCATTTCTAGGTCGTGATTTATTGGCATTTGCGAGTTTGTTTAAATTACAATTTATATAGCTGCGATTTTATCTTTGGAAATTACTCAGATATAGCATGTCGAAGGAGTTGCTTGTTATTTTGTCGAAACTCAGTTTTTTTTTTTTTTTTAATTTATTCTTGGGTTTGTTTGTGTTGCCAATTCTTTATTCCCAGAATGACGATCTACCTGCTAAATTCAATCTTTCCCAGTTCCATGGTTTCACACGCTAGTTTTACAATTTGATTTTGATGCATAGTGGTCAAACTGGTTTGCGATTCTCTCTCAAGACACTTTGTTCCTTCCCTTTTTATTGGTGAATACAAGACAAATGTTTAATTTGATGGGGGGCGATTACATTGGTTAATTTGCAAGACTGTTTTTGGGGCCTGCTGGGTGTCTTCTTGTGTTTTAGGCTGAGGAGTTCATCGTTGTTTGGTATTATCTTAGTGCCCCTTATCTGGATTTAATTTATGCTGGTTCGTGTTACAATACCCTTTCTGGCGCTCTTCCCTCCTCTCAGCATACAAACTTCACTTTCAATTCATTGCTTGCTTAATTAACCAGGGACGGGAAACATCATTGTTCCTATTATCATACCTTTTGTCAACCCAATTTTCACCTGAGCGATCACCCTTTTTCCTTAATTTATTCAGCCTGGAGGGATTATACATCTCTTCCTAATCGTGAAAGTAATTAAATCTTTACCCAGTTGAAGTTCCTTACAGTTAGATATAAATTAAAGATTTTCCCTCATCACTTAGACACTGGATACATGCAATTGATTAAAATTTCACTGGTGCGTAAATCCGTATAGTTTCCAGTGTGGTCGCTGGGAGTTGTGGATATTCGAGTCCTTTTTCCTTGACGCCTTATGGGTGGGTGGTTGCATGATGATTGGTGGTGGGGTTGGATTAGATCTTGGATGTTTTTTTTATCTGTGAAAATCCCCAATCTGGTTCTCAAAATTCTTTTTTTTCCCAAATTAAATTGGATCTCTGTAAACCAGATTTCCGACTGGTACTTAATTCTGGGCATCCTTTTTCTTTTTGTGATTTTGTGACAACAGCTATCAACCCGAGACTCCCCTCTGTGTAGTCGTAGCGAGTCAGTACTTCAGCTTCGAGATTTTTTTTTATGCTACAGTTCTGAATTGTTAGTGATGGCGTAGACCTTAGTCTGAGGCTATGTTCTGGTTTCATGGGGTTGTGGTTGTTATTGGAAGGTGTTGTGCATGGTCTAGCGCCCGTGTGGGCCCTCCCTTGATGCCTTGTGTTTTCGAGTGATTGTTTATGCTTGATTTTAATTATGTGTGTTGTCTCCTTGACTCATCGATGCATGCTCGGTGAACGGGCTCTATTAGCGATAAGTCCATAGTAGCAGACGCGTTGAGCACTCATGTCTCACTGTAGGTTTTCTCTTGATTCTTGATGAGCAAGCGTACTTCATTTTTTTTTTAGTCATGGGAACAGCAACTTTCCAAGAGTATATCCAACAGCCCGCAAGCCAGATATACCAATAATTTGTGACTCAGCAGGGGCCGAGACATCCCGAGGCCCACCGAGTGAACCTCTATCCTAGGGGTCGTCTACCCTTCTAGCTTTGTCACAACGGGCCAATATGAACATCCCTACTTCATTACTCGGGATTGACACTTTTGTGTTGATGATTTTAGTAGTGTTAGGATTGGGTGACATTTAGGGATGATTTTAGGGGTTAAATTTGGCTATGGGCTAATTTTTTATGGTTTTTCAAATCGTTAAATTATTTTACCCTAAAAATCGTTAAAATTTTGTAAAAACCATATAAAATACTTGGAAATTTGAATATTTTTACAAAAATATCTCCAAACATTTATAGTTGACATATGAAGGATTAGTAAGATTCACAAATTTTTTACATTTTAAAATAATTTTTCATCCTTAAAATCATAATCATCTCTGAGATCATCCTAATTAATAACTAAGTTACTTTGAATTTTATATTTCCTTAAAGATTAGCGCATGGAGTGGATTTCTTTGCACTAAAAATGATGCGAGTCCCACTCGTCTTAGTTCCTTAGTAATTATGTAACTAGTGTTAGTTTTGAAGACTTTGCTTATCATGATCAAACTTCCTATATCTTTGTAAATGAATTTATATTGAGGTGTGTGAAGTCCTTATATATTACTTGTTAAAATATGATTTTCTTATAGTCCTTTTATGGATATGAAAGTTAGAGAAGTTCTTTTACAGTGTTAAATAGGTTTTGATCCTTTGGATCGTTTAGTGGATATGCTAAGCGTTCTTAATTCTTTATTAAATGTGTTTTATTTTTAATGTTTAACAATTTTAAATGAATATGTATTATAGGGTAGCATTGATAGGTTTTTACTAATTAAAGAAATTTTCATCTTCTTATGATTTCTTATAAACAAAAAGTTAATAAACTTATATATATATATATATATTGCTTAATAAAAAATCTGGCTTTTAACTTTTCATAAAGGATATCTAAGCTCTTACTTTAGTCACCTTCTATGTTGGTAGGGTGTATAGCTAATAAAATTCATGTGTATTAATGTTGAATGGAATTACGATATTGTAAATAGATATATACCTAATATTAATCTTGTACCTATGTTCTAGTGGTTCTTATCCTTCTTTATGTAATTTCCTTTTACTATTTTGCATTTACTTATTGAAGAAGATTTTAAGTATAGTAAATTATATTAATGCATCGCGAAGAATGATGGTTGGGTATGGTTGATTAATCTAGTTTTGATTTACATTTTATGTTTGTTAATTGGATTTAGATACCTTCTTGTCCCTTAGAACAGTCGCCAGTCCTGAGACCTTAAGTGGTAAACATCAATCAGATGAATCCTACACTTGAGCGTTGCTTGAGTGTCCTAGAGGTCCTAACCTTGAAGGATAGGCTATGCAGATAGTTCCCTTATTTCTATTCCATGTGATATATTCTTGAATAGCAGTGATGTTGCTTTAGTTGTTTAAGATGAAATTGATTAGTGTGTGCTAACTTATGTTGTGACACATTTCATTTGTCGTAATGTTATGAGTTGTTTTTAATAATGTAAAATAATATATATATATATATATATATATATATATATATATATATATATATATATATATATATATATATATATATACCTTTTGCAACCGCTATCATTGAATTTATGAAGGGGTTTTTACATGTACTCAATTTTTTGTTGTCGAAATGGAGGGATCGTTACATATGGTATTGGAGCGGGTTCAACCCGACGACATTGACTGTTACACGTTCCACTATGTTAAAATTAATGAATGAAATTATTGTCTCTAATTAAAATTTGAAATTTGTCCATACAGGTGATCATGGTTAGAGGACGTCGTGGAGGTAGATGATGTGGTGCTAGGAAAAGAGGTGTGACTCCTCCAATAGTATCCACGCCAGAGGGGTATAATCCCCAAGGAGAAGAAAAAGTCATTGAGAAAAAGCAGGTGGTTGTGGGATATGTGATTTGTATGATGTGATCGTTTTAGAGGATGTAAGAGGCCTTGATTAATCGAATGGATAGAGATGAGGGCAGAGTGTTTGTACCCAATCAGGGTTCAGAATGCACTCCAACTGGTAGTGTTAACATACATAGAGAACTCAAGAAGGTGAAGTTTCCTCAGTTTACAGGTGCCACGAATGACTCAACCACTGAGGCATGGTTGGAGAACATGGCGATGTGCTTCACACTTCGTTATTACACGTCCAACATGAAATTACACATGGCAGTGTTTCAACTAAAGGGGAGTGCTCTTCTATGGTGGAAAATGCTCCTACCTCAACTAAACATGGCCTTCGAGGATGTGTCATGGGAGTTGTTCGAGGAATGGTTCCAGGAGAAGTACTTTTCCAAGGAATTCATTTAGCACCAGCTTAATGAGTTCAATGGTTTACGACAGAGTGGTCATATCATGCCAGAGTCTGAGGCCAGATTCATGGAGCTACTTACCTATGCTCCACATCTGAATATGGAGAAGCTAAAGGTCAAAAAGTTTGTATATGTCCTTAACTTCAACAATCGTGCAAAGGTGAGGATTCTAATGCCTCAGAAGTTGCATGAGGCAGTACATAAATCCCTCATAGCTAAGGAAGAGCTAAACAAAGGGGGTTAGGGAAAGACTCTTGCAAGACCGATTGGATAAACGACATCATGAGAGAAACAACATCGAACACCAACTTAATAGGCATCAAGGCATCATTATACGTCTAGATGACCTATGTTCATGAAACCACGACGATTGACTCCTTAGTAGAGGACTCCCTACAGAGGACCACCGCGTCAACAACACCATCTCCCATAGCAACAATAGTTTAGGCATGTTTAGTAGAACAGACTAGGGTCACAAACAGTCTGTTGTGCTCAAGACGTTAGGTACAATCATCGACCAAAATTTTAGTATTTTGATAGATCCAGGTGTTATAGAGACATTTATCTATAATGCAACACTAAAGAGAATTAAGGTAAAGGAAATCGAGCAGGATGAGTTTAGATATGTACAAATGGCATCGGGTGCCAAAAAAAAGGTTGGAGGAAAGGTTACAAATTGTAGCATTAACTTGGAATATTTTGAAACAAAGACAAAATTGTATGTCACAATTTTAGGATATTGTGACATAGTGTTTGGTATGAACTGGTTGGAATCACATGATGTGATACTCAACTATAATATGAAACAGTTAAGTTTGAGAGATGACTTGGGACAAAGTAAAGTGATGGTAGGAAGGAACCATAGGGTGTTCTTGATATTTATTTATTCTCTAGAACTACAAAAGAGTATGTGAAAGGGATGCAAGCTATATGCAATCTTAGCAATAAATGAAAAGGGAGAGGTGGAAGGATTAGAAAACCTTCCTATAGTACAAGAGTTTGCAAATGTGTTTCCAGAAGAGTTACTAGGTTTTCCTCCCGAAAAAGATTTGGAGTTTACCATCAAATTGAAACATGGAACAAAACCAATAGAAAGAATTCCTTATCAAATGTCAATGCCTACGTTACGGGAGTTGAAAATGAAATTGAAGGAGTTGTTGGACTTGGAAATTATATTTCCAAGTGTGTCACCTTGGAGTGAACCAATTATTTTCATAAGAAAGAAGGATGGATCTAGAAGACTTTGTATTGACTATCATCAATTGAAAAAAGAGATGATTAAGAACCAATATCTGTGGCCAAGAATAAACAATTTGTTTGATTAGATGAAAGTAGTGATGGTGATTTCAAAGATCCACTTGATATCATGATATCGCCAATTACTAATTAAAGAGGAATATATTCCTAAGACCACATTCAAGATGAGGTTCAGACACTGTGAGTTTACAGTTTTATTGTTTGGACTCATAAACACCCCATGGGTATTCATGAGTTTGACGAATGGGGTGTTCCACAAATACTTGGAAAATTTTGTTCAAGTACTCATTGATGACATATTGATTTATTCTTGGAATAAAGAAGAGTGTGAAGAACATTTAAGATTGTTACTATAGTTAATACGAGAAAAACAATTGTACGGGAAAGTTTAGAAAAAAAAAATTTACCAATCAATGATTCATGACTTAGAACATATCATATCCGGTGAAGGTATCGTTGTGGATCCAACGAAAGTTGAGGCTATTATGGAATGGACTAAATCAAAAAATGTTCAAGAAGTACGTAAGTTTATGGGTTTAGTAGGATATCACCAATGATTTGTCAAAGGTTTTTCGAAGATAGAAAATATGATCACGGAATTACAGAAGAAAAAAAAAAGAAGTTTGTATGGACCGAGAAATGTGTCAAAGAATTTCAAAGTCTCAAGGAGTCATTGACAAAAATTTCGATACTAAAAGTCCTGGACATGGACAAGTAATTCTTGGTATGCACAGATGCATCCAAGGAAGGTTTAGGTGGAGTTTTGATGCAATATGGTCGAGTTATCGTTTTCATTTCAAGGAAATTGAGAAAGCGTGAGAAGAAGTATGTGACGCATGACTTGGAGTTATTGGCAATTTTTTATGTCTTGAGAGTTTGGAGACACTATCTGATTGGACATAAATTTGAATTAAAGACAGATCATTGTGGATTGTAGCATATATTTACAAAAATTGACTTGAACGCATAACAAAGGCATTGGTCATAATTACTTAGAGAGTACGATTTGAGATTACTTACATTAAAGGAACAATGAACAAAGTGGCAGATGCGTTGAGTCATGTTGAGGAAAATATATGAATTATCTTACTCAACCATTTTCGAATCTTTCCTGGCTAAGATAAGATAGTCGAGAATATCACCCTATATTTTATAGCCTCAAAAATAATTCACAATCCAAAAGTATTAATTACAAGAGTTTAAGCTCATTTTTTAATGAAAATACTGTTGCAAAATAACATAAAACTTTTATATAATTTTCTGAAAAAATATATAGATTACACAAAGTAAATGTGGAGATCAAAAAGAAGAAACAACCAAGTCATAGATGCATGCAAATGAGATAGAATAGAAATATGATTTATTTTATTCCAAGAAATCAAAATTATCTTTCTCTTTACAAAATCTGTGTAAGGGCATGGACCAGAATCTAATTTAGAGAAACCTGATGAAAACCATACAAAAGGACTATGAAAAGAAGTAAAAATTGAACTTTATAATCTAGATCATCTTGCCACAGACTACTACCAATTTGACTCTGCACGATATCCTTTATCAACTCTGAAACTTAAACCATAAACAAACAAGTATACATAGACTATCAAGGATAGATCAACACCTATAAAACAAACATCTGAATGATTTGGTTCAATTATGAACCTTGTTGTCTACAATAGGACATTGCTGTCAAAAAGAGAAGGATTTGAATGAACTCAAGAACAAATGAAAACTTAAACTATCTCATGAAAACAAAAGAGCAAACCCTAGTCTTGTTTTCTCCTTCTATTCTCCTTTTGTTTCTTCTTCTCATTTATCTTTTATGCCTTCCAAATAAGTTAAATTAGTTCAACTACTTTCTTTAGTTAATTTAGTTTGACTTAACTAATCTATTTTAGGAGAGATAATAATAATAATAATAATAATAGTTAAGGGTCTTTATTTAATAATAATTAGGTAGGTGATACTCCTTGTGACTCCCTTCTTTTATTCTTTTCAAATTATAAAATAAAACACAATTGGATAATCATTTAAACACATGCCACCTTGTAACTCCCTTAAATACCTTCAAAATTTGAATATTTAAATATTAGATATAATTCATCCAAAAAAATATGTAAATATCCACATAGTCTACATTATCCCCAAAAAATAGCTTGATGTCCAAAAATTTATGCAGAACACTCTCTTCAACAACTCAATCATAAAAACACCTAAATTAAAATCCATTCTTGCCACTCTGCAAGGCAATCTTTCTTTTATCACTATTGTCCCCTTTTGACTTCCTGGAAGTATCCTTAGGTTGATTTGACCCTTAAGGTTGTATCTCACTAATAACATGCGAACAATTATCCTTCAGATGCATACAATAGGACACTGGTTTTGAAGAGTCATTTGAAGGAGAGGAAGGGGAGGAAACATATTTTCCTTTATCTTGCACATGGGGAACATCGGTTTTAATCATTTTACTAGAATGAAAGGATTGATTAGGTGCATGAATAGGGGAAATTTGAACATTAGGATTTATAGGTGGTGGAGGAGGTGATAAAAAATTGGGTCGGTCACTATGGTGAAAGACTATTGGATTAACAATCCCCTGCCATCCATAATCTGTAGGAACTTATGGTTGCAAGGACACATGAGGAGGCATAGGAATCCCTTGCCCAATTCAGTTGAAGAACCCACCTTGGAACAATTGGTTCAACTCATGGGGTTCATCATCAAAATGAATACAAAATCTAGGCATTCTAGGCCCTCTGTTCCAGTTATGTCTTCCTCTATTATTCCTTCCATAGTTTCCCCTGTTGAAGAAACCAAATCCCGTATGAAGAAATTCATCAGTAACTAGCCCTTAACAGACAATACATGACATTCTGCTTGCATGAAACAATAATTGGCTCAGAAATTGACACAATACCCATGAAAATCCATCCATAAGAAATCATTTAATAATTTTCGAGTAGGGGGTGAATAGGGTTCATGGGACATTTGGAGGGAGTGTAATGAGCGAAAAAGTGATATAAAGAGAGGGGTAAATACACAACTATTTCTCAACAATTCATTAAATAATTTAACTGTGAAATCAAATACCAAAAATACCAGTTGCCACCTATTTTTGTGTCATATCTTTTGCCACTATTATACATAGTTTTTAATTTATTTTACAGAACACGAATGCCAAAAATTATAATGGGATTATGAGGGGGGTATAATGAGTGAAAAGTGATAGCATGAGAGGGAATAAAATATGGATAATTTTCATAAAAATAAATCAAATCAAACAACGACCATAACTCTGTTCATACCCCACAATCCAACAAGCATTCACTTTTAAAACCAAAACCATTTAACTGTCACTTATTTACATAATGCTTGTTGACTTCAAAAAACAATTCATATGCCTAGAAATACTCAATTATAGTATCCCTTGCATCTATACAACAATAATGATAACAACATTTCCATATTATGATAAAATAATAATTCATTGAGCCACAATCATTCATATTCCAATGATAAATCTTTTTCCTTTTAAAATCAAATAGAAATATGCATAGTCATTCCAACCATTCACATGAAATTATTATTCCTTAAACTCAAATAATAATAGGCTCAGTACTAACCATGATCTATCGATTTCCCAAACATTGTTTGACATAATCAACTGGGCAAAAAAACTCATAATCGGGCCCCAATTCAATCACACATAGGTGTTCATCCATAAAATCCACATAATTATTTATTATAAATAGAATTCAACCAATAACATGTTACTTTGAGCCTGAGATTATCATAAATTAAACATGTACAAACTTCTTTTAAAAATTTCCCAACTAGAGACAGAGAAAAAACATGCCCAATTGACCAAACAAACACATGGTGCTCTTAACCTTCGACTAGATTTGCAACGATATCAAGATCGTTATTAGGGTTTAACACAACAAATGGAAGTAAGAATAAGTATCTCGAACAAATGAATAAGCCCTCAGGGACGCAGATAGCTCATGCTTTTTAAAAATCTATCAGAGAGAAATAATAACATATGGCTCAATCAAGGAATAGTCTTCGAAGACACAGACAACTCGTGCCCTTTTCAAATTCACCACAGAAACATAACCTATAAAAATATTCTTGACAGTGAGGGTTACCAAAACATGACATTCAACCACCCTCAATAGAGAACGAAAGGAAACAAACTCTTAACAATGTGAACATAATTCTTGAGAACAACCCGTGGCCAACCAAAGGACATATAAAGCTTCAATTAAAGTTATGGGTGATACTAAACCCAATTGTCCAAAGATTCCAGACAACAACGATAATGAAGGCAACACACTAATACATAACAATTTGGGGCTCATCCAAGACATGGAAAGAAACACTGCAACTCTTAATAGCTCACAATGCAACATAGAGAAATGAACATATCAACCACCTAGAAGAAAAGGAGTGGCAAGACTTAACACCAAGATTGGTGGCAAAACCAATGCGTAAAGCTTAGAGCTTGTCAATCAAAAACACAAATTTCCATAGAGGGCCACACCCAAAACTCAAGCCGATTGAGCATGCCTCTTTTGATATGTATTCAATAGACTCATGCACGTATTACACACAACAAAGTATATCCATTTTTGTTTTCCAAAATTTCAACCATCAGAATATTCACCAAAGGAAACCATAAGCACAACACTCATACATAGCCCAAAAAACTTAAGAAAAACATAGAACTCAATCCATTTTGAGCCAAAAATTGATTCATAACACAGAGGAACCATCATGGATGGAAAAATAAGGAACCATACCTAGAAAATATTGCTCGAAGGAGAGAATTAGATTGTATCTTCCTTCACAACTGAAAATTGCAGAGCATCAACAACCACTAGATCCAAAAACCAAATGCAACCAACAACATTCCTTTTTTGGGAGATTCCAGGATCACTTATGAAAGTGATGGAGTAGGTCTTTTAAAAGACTCTTCACTTATGGGTACCTTTCTAGCATCGCTTATTCACACTTCACAACACGTCACAACAATCAATATGATTTCAACTATGGCACATGAATCCTATGAATCATATGATCCATGGATCATGCATATTACTTTAGAATTTGACACACTTGCTGACAATATGCCACTTAGTCCCATAGAGGTTGCCTATGATGCCATCCATTCTACCTCTCCTTCATCAAATGACCAACATCTGTCGGTGTCTATAAATTACTCATTACCATCCTGGTTAACATCCCTATCCTCTAATCTCGATTACATCCTATGTATTTTTCCATCGAATTAATCGATTATGGAAATGATTAACATCGAGTGGACATCGTGGGATGAAAACCACCATTGTTCGTCCTTTCTTTCAAGTTTCGATGACATTGAGAAATATATATCCTCTATTTTTCCTAACAGTATTGTAGACTACCACAAATATCCAATACTCACTCAGGATACCATCTCTAAGGGGAATTTGGGAAACATCTCTTCTACAATTACTGTCGGCATATCAATCAAAGAAGGTATTGTGGAAAACGTTCATCTAGGTGTAAATTCTTCAGCTGAATAACTTGAAATTTATACTTCTTTTTTCAAATAATTATGAGACATATTCTCTTGGAGTTACAAAGAAATTCCAAGGATCGATCAATTGATCACTGTGCATGAGATAAAAACTTACCCAAAAATTAAACTTGTGAGACAAAAACTATGCCCGGTTCATCCTAATAAAAGCACAACCATAAAGGAAAAAGTCAAAAAATTGTTGAAGTTTGGCTTTCATTATCCTGTCCCTT
This sequence comes from Picea engelmannii, assembly GCA_009831015.1. Classification (NCBI taxonomy): domain Eukaryota; kingdom Viridiplantae; phylum Streptophyta; class Pinopsida; order Pinales; family Pinaceae; genus Picea; species Picea engelmannii. The sequence goes on from ML800140.1 coordinate 233,574, forward strand.
TGACTGAATGGGTTTCCAACATCGTTTAGGTTGCTAAGAAACAAGGTACCATTCATTTTTGCATCGATTATAGAGATATTAATAAGTCTCGTTCTAAACACAATTACCCTACACACTTCATCGACCAAATTATCGATAATTGTGCTGGCAACGTCATTTTTCGTTCATGGATGGCTTTTATGGATACAACCAGATCGACATATTACCAGCTGATCAACATAAATTTAAATATCCCCAAGGACAATCCCCAATTGTATTTTTGAATTGTAAACATGTTTTGTATGTTGGTGAGACGATCAATTATAAGATAGTAAGCTTATGTGTTATTAGGTTGGAGAGACTAGGTGTTAAAGGCCAGGAACCTGTTTTTGTACATGTAACTATTCATATCAATAATATAAAAACATTCCTGCATGTAGACTGACCACAAAGAAAGAGTGATGGGGGACTAAGCTTCCACTAGGCTAGGTAAGGGAGAGGGGGATGAAGGGTTTGAAAGAGGGGATAATCTTAAGGGCTTAAGTCCAAGAGAATAATAATTTAATATTATTCTAAAAATTGATTAGAAGGATATGTTTTTATCCTAAGTTCTTTTGGGAGGAGGGGTGACTTCCAAATGGAAAGTAACGTGCTTCATGGGTGACATGTGTTGGCTCAGGAACATGCAATTTAAGCTGGAAATTCATTTTGTTGGGGGCTTCACTTCCCATTCTTCCATCCTCGCCTAACTCATTTGGCATCTATCGTCAACCTTTTCATCTTCACACACCTCAGAAAACTCTGACTGGGGAAGTCGACCTATGTTTTCCTATGAATCCCAACATATTTTCACTTGCCAAAACTGATCTGTACTCTACCTTACCGAATTTTTGGTTTTTTCTATTCCCTGAGTTGTATTGAACCTTTGTTGTTGTCCTCACCTTATTGGAACTGAGTTGAAGATTGGTTGAAGAGGCGGGTTGTCATGCCCTTGGTTGAAGAGGTAGGTTGTCAGGCCTATGAGAAGCTCTCTCCAAGTGAGAGAGTTTGTTGGGAAGTGATTTTCTCCTAGAGAGAGTCCAACACTAGCTACGGAGCTTTGAGAATTCCTGATCTGACCTGTTGCCAAGACCCTGAAAGGCAAAGTGAAACAGTCGATGGAATATGGAACAGTGAAGGTGCATATTCCCAAGGTGGAACAAGCATGTGGGGAATGAGAGTACATGAGTAGTGGGTGTAAGAAGGATCCTGGAGAGAATCCTTCCAGTTGCACTGTGTAGTTTCCTGTAACCTCAGCCTATTCTAGGATTCCCTTGCCCTGAGCGGAGCTTAGTCCTAGCTCGAGGGTGACCCACTGATGAGTGTGATGAGCAACGTCGTATAAGGTTGAGAGGTTCATGGAAGGTCTGGACGTAGTTGGTGGTTTTACTTCTGTTAAAACATAATTATAATTTATGTGCTTAAATATGTATGTTATGCATGTCTGTGATTTTTGAAATGTTATCATCTATTCTGTTGCATGTAGGAATTACTGTCAATTTCATTTCATTCTGTATGGTAGAAGAAATTCTGTGTTATTTGATTTAAATTCATTAAATATGCCTGACCTGTTGGTGGCTGGGGACATTACAATATGGTATCAGAGTTAGTTGAGCTAAGTGAAGTGTGTGAGTAGTGGCATTGTTGGCACAGGGGCATACCTAGGGTTCAACGCTTCAAAAATGCACCAACAAAACCCTAACTACTGTCCCTTTCGACAACACCTACGAAGCAAGTGAAGTCTCACCCAAGGTAGAGGCAGGGGGTTGTAGGAATCAAATATATACAACCAAGTTAGGACACAGATCTATGATTACAATACTTAACATAGCACTCAGCCAACAATATGCACTAGATTATGGTTCTCATTCACATCGCAGATTAACCCTTATTACAAATCAACGCAGTAACAATCAAGATAAAACACTTCTTATCACTTAGCACATAGCATTAGCTTAGATCTAACATTCATCCACACCATTAAGCACTAAGCAACAACATTAGATGCATTCTTAATACATAACAACCACAACACTAAGCAAATAACCACATAGACAACATCGCACAAAACACATCAAGACACATGATATACGTGGTTCACACTAGTGTGGGGCTACGTCCACCAACTTATTATTCTTCTTTATTAGTCTTTCAAGCCTCTTACATTCATCCACTCCTATGCACAAACCCATAGAGCCAAACTCTACAGAGGACATGAGATATGCGAGTTGCGCACCAGATCTTCCTTTCCAAAACCAAGTCAAGGCACAGAGCCAACTTCTGTATAGTCTGTTCACACAAATGCTTACCTTACATAACCAGATTGCTCAAAGAAAATTACAATATCTTTCACTAAGCTTCTACTAGTACTTTCTACATTACATTCCTTCCTATACATACTTTTACAAAAAGGCCTAAACATGGGTAAACCCATGGGCCGACATCCCTTAATCCATAACTTAAACCCTAAAATCCCTTTTTTGGATCCACAAGCATGCAAAATGAGTGAGATCCCACGATCTCAGCTCTGCCTGGGTGCTCCATATTTGACCAGCCTGCCGAGGTCCCAAAAGTGGTCAAACACGACCAATGTTTCCTCAAAACTTGGTCAAGGGCCAAAAGTCCCCAAACACTCACCCGTGACTCATCCCGAGTCACTCATATATGGGCAACACTACCTCGAAGGCCTCGAGCTTCGCTTGATATGCCTCGACTTACTACTTCGCCAAAGCCTCCTGCTCGGTGAACTCCTGAATCACTTGCTCTGTAACAGGCCCTTCTAGGTGTTGTTCCACTGTCGCAACTACTTGGTCTAGCTTTGAGCCTTTCCCTTCAATCTCTTCAAAAATCATGCAGGCTTTGTCCTGGACCGAATGGAGTCTCTGTGTAACCTCCATAACTCTGCTCTGGATGGAAGTAACCTATTGTTTAACTGTTCGTTGTTCCTATGATCTTTTCATCCTCTCGACTGTAGTGAGTAATTTCATTTACACTTGCATGGTGGATGCCTGCTGCTGCACCTCCTGGAGGTGTGCTTCTAGTTTCTTCTGTAAGGTCCTCTCTAACAGAACCTAGGATTTCATAGAATTTAAACATAACATTTCTATTATAATTTATTTTACTGGTTCTATATTCAGAAAATAACATCATCAAAATAATAGTTTACAGTTTATGGCTTAGTAAAACTCCCAAATGGGCAGCATGATATAAATATTATATTGAATAATGTACACAACATAAATAACATATTGAATCATCATGCGGTAATGACATGCCATGATAAAGAAAAAAAAAAATACTTGTGATTTGTTTCCCAACTCTGTTTGTCCAAGCCCAAGTTGAGACTGTGACTATGTCCAAGCTAAAACTGTGCCCAAAACCAAATTTTCCTCCTTGCCAGCTAGGAGCAGCCTGTCTAGCTCCCTAGCTTCAGGAATCCATGAGGATTCCTGGCCCCCGAGCCTGAAACCCCCAGCAACCCGGTTCCCCCTGCAATGGTTCACCAAAACTCCAAAACCAAACTCCCCAAAACCAAAAAAATATCCAACAGCAAAAATATTGTCCTCTCCTCCCAATTTACCATAATCCTCCCTTCCGAAGGCCTCTGCCTAGTCATATCTCCCCCCATTCACCGACTACCTCCCCTCCATTAATTACCTTATACTTCCCTTTATTACCTTATCCTTCCCTTTATTACCTTATCCTCCACTCCATGCTTCATTCCCCCTGCATAAGTAAAGTCTTATAATAAATAATTTAAAGTTATTCAGCCATTCAATTCATTACCCAAATTAATTAATTAATTAATTAATTAATTAATCGACATTTATTAAACAACAATTAATTAATTAATATTATTAATAGTTAATCATTACTTAACTAATACACATTAAGACAGTTAATTATTTAATTAACTATTCTTAATAAACCCTATGCAACTATTTAACCAGGGTTTTTACATACACCCACCCTTCAGGAAACTTTGTCCCAAAGTTAAGGTATTTCATGATACAAAGGAAAAGAAACATGGTCCACACATTTATAACAATTAACCGACATTATTAGTAAGTAAGCCAAGAAAACTCATACATACTAGTGTACATGTACAAGCAATGCATGTGTAGCTAATACATACAAGTCTCATGCATGTACTAATAATCAATAACTATCACCCTTATAGTAATTTATGTATGCATCCAATCCAATCAACAAGACTATTCTTTTATAAAAGACATTAAACCAATCAAATGTTCGTGAAATCCTTTAATTACAATTATCTAGTTCAACAATTTTATTTAGATAATTGTGGTTTAGTTACGTAATTATGAATATTCATATATACACATTTTCTTTTTCTTTTTTTTTTTAGAAGGGAAAAACAATAAATTCCATCATAAGACAAATCTGCATACTTTCTCAACTATTTCTACTCATCCTTCCTCCCTAACTTACTTCCATCTTCATTCCTATCCTTCCTTTGCTGGACTATCTTGGAGCGTCAACTATATTGACCTAACTCCAAATAGAACCCATAAGCGGAAGTGTCACTATCTCGACCAAGCTTCCCCAGCAGGCAACTGACAGTCATCATCACACATCTAGGGGAGCGTGAGCTAACACCGTCCTCCCATGACTTCAGGTTTCAGAGGATACACGGTTGGAAATGCCTCCACCCCTCTTAATCATAACTAGGGTCCACACCCTACAATGGAATATACAGTGGCACCATGTTGTTGGGAGTTTTGTCATCGTTTATTTGGTTTTGGGCAGTCTCACCTCCTAAAATCCTGCAATGGTCCACTTATCATAGAAATGCATCCAAACCAATATAATTTCACATACAAATATTCATACCATAATGTTTCTCGGCTAGTGGTCATGACATCCACTTTCATCATCCTTATCCCTTGGCTATTTCATAGCCCATAACCTGCAGATTAGTCTGTAACACAAACTCATACATTTCTATGCATTATCATCATGTAATTGCATACAATCATCATTTCAATTCGGTATCCTTGTACCAACAACTTAACATCAAAGTTTTCAAGTTAGAAATAGATCTCATTATATCCCATCATTCTATTTTGACACCCATTCATAAAATTATCATTTACCAAATAGATTGCATCATATCACATCATCATTCAAATAGCATTTAAATCTTCATAGGATTCTCATTCACACAATATGTCACATCATATCCATCATCATCAATAACACTTAAACATTCATAAAATTTACATTCACATAGTAGATCACATTATATCCATCATCATCAATAACATTTAAACATTCATAAAATTTATATTCTCACAATATATCCCATCATATCCATCATTATTCAAATACATATAACATTCATAAAGGTTTATATCTCTTAAAAGTTTAAGTGTATCATTTAATAGTTTCACTGAATAGAAAATAAAAGTGTAGGCCTCAGGTAATCCTGGTTGTCAAAGTCAAAAGGTGGTGTTACATACACCCCACCTCCGAGAAACATATTCTCGAGGTGGTCAAAAAAGTGAGGGATAGTCTCGTCATAGTGTCTCAGTGTCTTCCCAAGTAGCAAATCCTGGACTATACTTGTCCCATTGGACCTTAACCTGGTCTACTAGATGGTTCCTGAGTTGTCAGACTCTACGATCCAATATGCGTAACGGTTCTACCATGAGAGTTCCCACATCCGATACCTACGATTCCTTCCAATTTAGTTTATGTGATTCATCAGCAACATAATGACATAAAACAGACACATGAAAAACATTATGACTTTTATGCAAGTGGGGTGGCAGTACAAGAGGATAGGCAACGAGTCCAATTTTCTCTTGGATTCTGAACAGTCCTATAAATTGAGGTGATAACTTTATCCCCTTCCCGAACCATATGGTACTCTTATTAGGCCTAATACAAATGAAAACCTAATCTCCCACTTTATAACTACGATCAATCCTATGTGCATCCACATAACTTTTCTGTCTATCATGTTCTTCCTTTAGTCTCTGCCTAATCTAAATCACTCATTCCTCCATCTCTTGAATAAATTATGGCCCAACTGTTACTCGATCTTCTAATCTATCCCAACTCAATGGTGTTATGCATGGCCTTCCATACAGGGCTTCATAGGGTGGCATTCCGATGGAGCTATGAAAACTGTTATTGTAGGCAAACTCTACCAAAGGTAGGTACTTCTCCCACTTGGTTTGATTATCCATGACATACATCCTCAGCATGTCTTCCATGACTTGATTTACTCTCTTGGTTTCCCCATCTATTTCAGGATGATAATTTGTGCTTAAGTTCAACTGAGTCCCCAATGGTGACTGTAAACTTGTCCAAAACCTAGAAGTGAATCTGGAGTCCCTATCTGAAATGATCTTCTTAGGTATCTTGTGCAAATGGATAACCTCACTTACAAACACACGTGCCACATCAATGACATCGTAAGTGTCTCTAACCGGAATAAAGTGAGAACTCTTGGTTAACTTATCAACTATCACAAGAATGGCATTGTGTCTATGAGATGTGAGTGGCAATCCCACAACAAAATCCATAGAAATGACTTCCCACTTGGACATAGGAATATCATGTGGTTTTAAGAGGCCTGCCGGGTGATGGTGGTCATCTTTCACTTGTTGACACTCTAGGCACTTGGCGACGAAATGGAATAAATCACGCTTCATGCTTACCTAGAAGAAAAGTTTCCTCATGTTTGCGTACATCTTCTTCACACCCAGATGCACACAATAAAGTGATCTATGGGCTTCCTTCAGTATGATGCTTCGAATATCCCCATCTTCAAGGATGTACATCCTTCCCTGATATCTCAATAGTCCGTTAGCTTCCAAACTATATCCTTCATATTTTGGATTTAATTGTCTCCCTCTCTGGAGATTTGAAGTAACCTTTAAATACCAACTGTCTCCTTGGAGTTGCACCAAAATACGTTCTCTCAGATTGACTTTTAAGGGTACCAAGGAGAAGACACGTGGTCTCCTACTCAAGGCATTTGCGACCACATTTTCCTTCCCCTTGATGTACGAAATACCAAAATCGTACTCACTCATAAACTCACTCCATCGCCTTTGCCTGGAATTCAGATCCCTTTGAGTGAAGAGATGTTTTAAACTATGATGGTCCGTTTTGAGCTCAAAGTTTTTCCCCACAAGATACTGCCTCCAAACTTGCAGAGCTAGCAATACAACTGCCAACTCTAAATCATGAGTACCATAAAGCTCTTCATGTTTTTTCAACTTCCTTAACACATAAGCTATCGCTCCTCCATCCTGCATTAGCATGGCCCCCAACCCTTGCTTTGAGGCATCCATGCAGACTGTGAAGTCCTTTTCCATATTGGACACTCGTATAATTGGTGCACTAGTTAGTAACCTCTTAAGCTCAATGAATGCACTATCACATTCTTTTGTCCATTGATACTTGACCACCTTGCACTGCAAAGTGGTGATGGGTCTTTCTATTTTTGAGAATCCTTCCAAAAATCTCCGATAATAACCTGCTAGCCCCATGAAACTTCTCACCTCATGGGCATTTTTCGACACTGGCCACTCCATAATGGCCTTTACTTTTTCTCAGACCACAGAGATTCCTTCGCAGGAAATGATATGACCTAAATAATGAATTTCTTTCTGTAAGAAGGAACACTTCGACAACTTCCCATACAATTTGTTCTCCCTAAGGCAGGACAACACCACTCACAAGTGTTCCTCATGTTCTCTTTCATTCTTGGAATAGATGAGGATGTCATCTAGAAACATTTGTACAAAATGGTGTAAGTACTTCCAGAATACGTCGTTCATGAGGAGCATGAATATTGTTGGTGCATTGGTCAATCCGAAAGGTACTACGACAAACTCGTAATGTCCAAACCAGGTTTGAAAGGCAATTTTTGGGATATCGCCTTACTTAATCCTTAATTGATGATACCATGATTGCAAATCGATCTTTTGAGAATACCACTGCTCCTTTCATCTGATCGAAGAGTTCATCTATTCGCGACATTGGGTACCTATTTTTCACTGTAGCATGGTTCAAGTCCCTGTAATCTATACACAGTCGTAAGGATCCATCCTTCTTCTTTACAAAAATTACCGGTGCACCCCAAGGTGAAACAATAGGCCTTATTAGCCCTAAGTTGAGTAACTCTTTCATCTGCATTTGCAACTCACAAAGTTCTGGTGATGTCATCCGATACGGAGTCTTGGAAATCAGTTTTGCACCAGGTTTTAGCTCAATAGTAAAATCAAGCTCCCGCTCAGGAGGTAACCATGGTAACTCATTCAAAAAAACATCCTTAAATTATGACAATACTGGGTACTGATCCAAGGAGGGTCCCTTCCTTTCATTCATTTCTTCCACTACATATAGTCGAGACCCTTGCCACAAGCATCGCTTAACCTTCATAGTTGAGATAAAGCGTAATGACACCCGTCTCTGTACACCCTGGATCTCCACTGGCATTCCTTCGTCGTCTACACAGAGCACCCTTTTTGTGAAACAATCCACCAAAGCTCGATGAGCTTCTAACCAATCCATTCTAATTATTAGGTTGTACACCCCAAGGGTAGTGACGTATACCTTCAACCTGGTAGCACACACTCTTAGGTCTATTATACAATTATCAACACCAGGTCCTACCGTTTGTTTTTCCCCTGAAGCTATCTCGACTTGTTTAAGTCATCGTGCTTGTAGGCTGCCAACCCACTCTTTTCTAATGAATATGGTGAAATGAAACTATTTGTAGCACCAGAATCAAATAAAATCTTAACGTTGATATGATTTAGCGTACCTGATGACTCCACCACCGTGGATTAATGCTCGGCCTAGAAATTATTAACCGCTGCATAAATCTGGTGGCTGCTACTTGCTCTTCCCATTGGGGCATTTCCTTCTCTATGCACGAATACTGATTATAACTATGGGCATTCACGTTGGTAATGGGGTCCTCCACATCCCCAACAGGTAACACGAGATTGAACCTACACACTATTCTGTGACTGTCTCTGAAATGAGTTCATTCCCCTGGAACCCCGGCCCCTGCTAGTTGTTCCCTGAGATGGTCGTGGACCTACCCACGTCGTTGGTGATAAACGAGATCCTACACTCACTACCATTTAAATCCCTCTGGCTACTATCCTTGGTGCAACTTTGTTACCATATGGAGGTGGCCTTGAGCTCCCTCCCCTGGAAAATGTCCTAGGGACCTTCCCCATGAATCTAGGATGATACAGAAAGGTCAGTCTCATACCTACAATTAAGTTCATGTGTTCCTCTGCATAACGCATGTTTTCCACAACTTCCACTACTGAAGATGGTTTCCACATCTGCACCATAGCCCTTATCTTAGGGTTCAACCCATAGACAAAGAGTTCTTCCTGTCGTTGGTCATTATCCATATATGAAACATACTTGACCAATTCCATAAACCTAATCTCATATTCTTCTATGGTTTTGTTCCCCTGTACTAAGGCATGAAATGCTCCTACCTGTTGTTCCTCATAGTAAGCTAGCAGATATTTCCTTCGGAACCTCTCCTCCAAAAGTTCCCAAGATACGGTGTCTGGGGTAAGGTGCAATTGCCTCGCCAGGTTTCCCCACTAGTTCAAGGCGTTGTCTCTTAATTGAAAATTTTCTATATTTGCCTTTGAGGTGGAGGCATAGTCCATTAAGGAAAAACACAATGTCATGCATTCCAACCATGCTTCTGCACGTTCACTGGAATGACCCTCGAAAAACTCTGGAAGTTTGATCTTCTGCAATTCTCTAGTGATGTCTTCAAGTGGAGGTCCTCCCCCTAAATCTCTCGACTCTTCTAGATTACCCATTCAAAATGGTGGGGGTTTCACTTCGATCCCTACTGGTTGTCGCCCCTTTAAAGTTCATTTATGGCCTCCAAAGAGCGCAATATGAGACCTAATTTGGGCGATGGTGGTGGCGGTGCTGGCGGTGTTGGCAGTGCCTACGACGATGCTCCTCTACCTCGATTCCCTTGATTCCTAACCATACTATATGATTTAACCTTCATCAACCAAATTTGTGAGGGTGAGTTCAAGGACATTTCACACTTGCGCAACTCAACTAGAAAATAGGGTTAGGCGTAAGTTTTTCTTACTTGTCTGTAAATAGAAATTACTCTCTTTAGGGGAGTGGCTGGGTTAGGGTTTAAGCATCTAAGATTGATGTCTTCACCTAAGAAAACTATTGACCCTCTCTCCCGGTAGCTATGCTAGCTTTGCACCATACTAACAAGTTTTTCTAACTTACCTGCCTAGTGCGCATGAAGCCCCCTCTCGCTTATCTTTTTCTAAGTCCTTATACTTTTCATTTACAACTAATTAAGGTGACTTCCAACTTAATGTCGATGAAATGAGTCTAATCTTATCCTTCAATTCTTGACTCATGGGTTTTCCTTGCCGCGTTTGTACATATGCATTGAATTGTGTGTCTTAGTGGCTGCAGGTGCGAGTCTTGAGGATTGTAGAGTGGCTTTCGGGCATTGGAGCTTAGCGCTTGTGTGTTGTGGTTATCTATCATTTCTGGGCTTGTGGTCGTATGATGTAGCGAGCCTGAGGTGATGCATTCAATCTTGGTGCTTGGCTTTGACTGGTGGAATGGAATGGAGGGACTTGGCGCTCAGCTCGGTGCTTGAGGGCATGGAACTCAGTGTTTGGTTATCATGGATAATTGGAGATTATACTTTGGGATAATATTTTATGACTATTAATTTATTTATGTATAAGAATTTATTTTATAACGACTCATGTGAGGCACGTTGTTGTTTGGTTGTTTTCCAAGGCTTGGACTATGGTGAGTGGTCTTTGGTTCAAAACCCATCCTTCCCAATATATATATATATATATATATATATATATATATATTCCCTCCATTCATTATTAATTCCCATTAACTATATTAATCCACCATTAACTACTAATCTTCCATTAACTATTAACCTTTCATTAACTATAATTAATCCTCCATTAACGATTAATCTTCCATTAACTATACTAATCCTCCATTAACTGTTAATCACTCTTATTATTGCCTCTTTTTTTTATATATCTTACTATTATTATATTCCCCTTTTTTTTATATAATTAACACATTTTTTTATATATCAAATTAAATAAATTTATTTAAAATTTAAAACCCTAAATTAGAATAAAAACCCCAATTTATTTAAACCCCTAAATAAATATATAAAAAAAAACTTACCTCGCAGTAATAACCTAGACCTCACATGTGATCCATGTGTTACCCCCTTGCTTCCTCCAATGCCTTCCATACCTAAACCTAACCCTACACTTGTTCTCATAACGCTCCGCTCTTTTTTCCCCTCTCTCACTTTGCAGGTGTGGCCAGGGTTACAGTAATGGTTGGAGGCTCCTCTCTTGTCACTTGGCAAAGGCCTGCGGGTTGCAACAATTCCCTCATGAGCTCCTCTTACCAGGTATTATATATATATACATTTATATATATATTTCTTTTGTTGTGTTCGCAGTACTCCTTCATGACTCTTCCTTGGTATTCTATGTGTGGTGCAGAGCCTTTGTTTCATGGGCGCTGCATGTGGTTGGACGCTTGGTCTTGACTTTGGTGATTTGTGTTGTGTTAGGTTCTTAAATTGATCTCGCAGACTTGGTTCGACGCTTGTGCATTTTCTTGTGATGGGGCTAGCGCTTGTGCATCGTGTGGTGTGGCTGGATTTGACTTGTGTTGTGTTGTGTTGTGTGGTATGGCTTGTGAATCCAGCCCATGAATCGCAGAAGATAGGTTTCTCCTCATTGCATAGAAATGTGAAATTTTTCCCATGCGGCTTGAATAATCTTTTAATACCAACTTATAAGTTTCTCCTCATTGCACACAAATGAGAAATGTTTCCAGTGTGGCTTGAATAATCTTTTAATACCGACTTACCCCCGCACTTGCTACCTCTCCCATTCACAAGGATATTAATAGATTGTTATTTATATAAATAAACAAATAAGGAATTGTTTCATGATGAAGTCGAGCCTATAATATTTTTCGTTTTCGTGAATTGAGGACACTTGGTGTTTTAGTTGGGTTTCAGTGTTTATTTAAGAGTATCCATCCCCTGGATGTCCATTTATGGTGAAGGCATCAGATATATTGGGCATAGCACCTTTGAGATTCACTTGATTGACAACTGAGAGACGTGTAGTGCACTCTAACTTGACTCGAGCTTATCCCTTGGTGTTTGGTGAAAGCACTTTGCACGATGGTTTACCTTTGGAATGACCTTGGAGATTGGGTGCAACCTTGTGGCTTGAATGTCCTATAATGAATTGTTGGATCTTGACTGTATGGAGATTTGGGCTTGCTTGACCCACATTTTTTTTTTCATAATAGGAATTTCGGCTCAAGGTTTAGGAAAGGGATATAAGCTTCCTCTCTTAGGATAGATTACTATAGCTCCATACACTATAGCTCTGAGCCATGAGACATGAGCATGCCAAAACAAGGTTCCTTCTTGTCCAATAATGGTGAATCTGTGTATAAAACTCCCACCAGGTTGAATTGGGCACTGTGTGACATACCTTGTCCCATCTGCCCACCCTTTGTGCAACTGCCTCACGCCATGCCAGTGAATAGTGGAATTGTAATGGGCTTTGTTAATAACTATTAGAAAAACAGTGTCTCCATTTGGACAATATATATATTTCCACAGCCACAACCACTACCACAGTAATCGCGTGCATGTCCGGACGTTTTAGAGGGTGATTTAGCTGGAAAATTATTTTAATTGTTTATTTTTGTTTCCACACTTTCTGCAAATACTGCTGGCATCTTTCATTGAATTCATCCAAGGGAGAGAACGGTGAAGAAAATAATTCGTTGTTTCCAGCGATGGCATCCTCAAGGCTTTCGTCCATGGTGGTAAGAAATCTGATTGCCAAGTGCCAAGGCCTTGTTCCCAGCAAGGCACAGAGCGAATTTATTTTGGGTAGGCTCCTGCTCAGCGGCCATGGAACTGGTCCTACAAGGTGGGATTTGCCACAAGTTATCGGGAATGTATTGCCAACTATTCAAGACAATTATCTAGAGTTTGGAAGGAAATATTATGATGAAATGCATCATTACATCTCCCATGTTGTAGACGTTTTTACACTCTTTAGACTACTTATTATTTTTTTTTATTGATGATTTACAGCTGCTGGAATTTATTTAGTTTCCAAGGAGGCATCTCCATAACTAATTTTCATGAAAGTGCTAGTGGTCATATGGTGATACACCATAGATACAAGTTAGAGTAGCCTCTGGTAATATAGTTTTCAAAATGCCAGTTGTTAAAAAATTCATGGGTAAATATAACTTTGGAACCTATACTGGAAGCCAGTAGATACATTAGTATAGTTTCATCTTAAGAACTGAAAGGTATTCTCTATTACTGTTAAAAAAAAAAAAATTATATATTCTTTATCTATTCTTCCTACACCTTATTTTTTTTATATATGTTTTACATTATTTTCTAATAGATGATGGATTGGCTTGCAAGCTAGGTGGGGTTGGAGCTGGAGCTTGGCCAGATTTATATCTAATTAAGGGTTTCAGGGCCCCTCAGCTGCTTTCAATATATATATATATATATATATATATATATATATATATATATATATATATATATACAGATTATTCAGGGTTTCACTATAACTAAATAGAAGTGTTTAAATTTTTGGGTCAGGTTTGTTTAAATTTCTGGGTGGGTAGGTAGGCCCTTGGCTCCAGATTTTGAACCAGGGCTATGATACCAAGTGTAAGGTCCTCTCTAATAGAACGTACAATTTAATAGAATTTAAACATAACATTTCTATCATAATTTATTTTACGGGTTCTATACTCAGAAAATAACATCATCAGAATAGCAGTTTACAGTTTATGGCTCAACAAAACTCCCAAATGGGCAGCATGATATAAACGATATATTGAATAATGTACGTAGCATAAATAACATATTGAATCATCATACGGTAATAATATGCCATGATAAAGAAAAACAAAAATACCTGTGATTTGTTTCCCAACTCTATTTGTCCAATCCCAAGGTGAGACTATGACTGTGTCCAAGCTGAAACTGTGCCCAAAACCAAATTTTACTCCCTGCCATCTAGGAGTAGCTTGTCTGACTCCCTAGGTCCAAGATTTTGTGAGGATTCCTGGCCCCAGAGCCCAAAACCCCCAGCCACCTAGTGCCCCTTGCAATGGTTCACCAAAACTCCAAAACCAAAATCCCCAAAACCAGAAAAATATCCAACAACAAAATTATTGTCCTCTCCTCCCAATTTTTCATAATCCTCCCTTCCGAAGGCCTCTGCCCAGTCATATCTCCCCCCATTCACCGACTCCCTCCCCTCCATTAATTACCTTATACTTCCCTTTATTACCTTATCCTTCCCTTTATTACCTTATCCTCCACTCCATGCTTCATTCCCCCCCTGCATATGTAAAGTCTTATGATAAATAATTTAAAGTTATTCAGCCATTTAATTCATTACCCAAATCTTTGAATGTGTTAATCAATTAATTAATTGATCGAAATTTATTAAACAATAAATAAATAATATTATTAATAGTTAATCATTACTTAACTAATACACATTAAGACAGTTAATTATTTAATTAACTATTCTTAATAAACCCTATGTAACCATTTAACTAGGGTTGTTAAATCTTAAGCTCTGGATCTTTTGTGAGTCATTCGTAGGTCTGCGCACTTCAATTACTCAATTTCATACATTCTAAGGCGAGGGCCCTGGTCCTCCCAACTACGCTCTTGGCTACTTCCTCCCTATGATCGCATACTTCGTGCGGATTGCTCGACACTTCTTGAAGCTCTAACTCTTTTACTCTTGCTTGAAGCTGTTGAATGGCCTCAGCGAGCTTCCCCACTTGAATGTCAACTAACTCTTCTTCCTCTTGTGCCAGGCCCAGCACAGAGAGAACTACTTTAGTTACCGCCTCTTTAACCACAGTCTGCTCTATGAGAAGCTATTCTTTTTCTTTCTAGATCTTCTCTTTGTCTTCCTTGAACATCACCCTAATTTCATCTTTCTTGTTTTGCACAACTCGAAGTTTCTCTAATACCTCCTCCTTTTCTTGCTTCAAGGCTTTTGTAGCCTGCTCTTTTTCTTCTTGGACTAGATGAAGTTGAGCCTCTATTTCATCTGCTAACCTTCATAATTGGGTGGGATCATCCCCCAATTCTCCACTTTCTGATGAAAAAGGCACAATAGACATTGCTCGGCTAGAATGGATGGCTTGTTGTGTGTCTTTGAGATCTTTCTTGATTCATTCATACAGTGTTTCGTGCTTCGCTCCATGTCTTTGCAAGATGTCTTTCAAAAAATCTTCTATGGCTACGATGATGAGATCAACATCCTCTACTGTGAGCACATTCTTCAACTGAGGCTTATTGGCTCGGGTCTTCTATCCTATTGAGGGTTTCTTTGGGGAAACCTTCCTTTTGTTTGATGTTTTGGCCTCAGTAGAGGGATCCTTCGGCAGTGTAACTTCGCCTTTGTATTTATTTTCTCTTTCTTCCCCTCCTTCTTATTGGTTGACTTCATATCCTCCTCCTCCTATGACTGAGTTAGGCCTACTTTCCTTTGAGGTCTTCATCAATTTCTATGTTATGCACTTCCTTGTTTTTCTTCTTTTTCTTCATGCTAGACTATCCATCATGTTCAACTCGGGTGACCAAGGGACTTCTAATTATGTCAGGATCAAAGAGTTCCTCATATTCTACTGATACAAGGAACTCTGATGGCTATTCTTTGGTGATCTCCGCCATATCTTCTTCAGTCAGCTTATAGTAGGAGTACAGTTCCTCCTTACTTTCATCCCTACACACAATGATGTAGATAAAGTGTCGATCTACGTGGAACTTTGCTAGCGGCCTATAGTGGTGCAATGTATTCGGGGTCATTTGTGGAAATGCTTCAATGGTGCGCTTCAACTACTGGTAGTAAGCATGGAAGACAACATTCGACTGCCACTGCTTCGACATGTTGTTTGTGTACCACAAGGTGGAGAACCTCTCGGCCAACGGCTCCGATGGCTCAACTTCTGGGAATGTCACTCCTTTCAGCATCTGCCAAGTGACAAAGGTGATCAGAACTAGTAACCAACTAAAATGGAATTCGTATCCATGATCCTACGCTTTGCAAAAGTCCTCCTCAAGCTCATTGTTGAGGTAACTCGCCCAGTTCATTTGAATTCCTTCTACGCACTTCCTTGCAAGGTCCACTACAAATATTGTGACCTGTGTTGAACGATTCTTTCTGATGAGCTTACCATCTCTAAGCTGACAAGATAGGCACACTATGCCATCCTAGATGGAGGCTACCTTGTAGCCTTGCTTCCCCTTTTCTACATCGCCATACTCTTCCTTTATGTGTTGTTCTAGGGAACGATTTGAAGTCTTCCCTGGGTAGAAATATTGAGGGTCTGGTCCCTACATGCTCATTCCTATGATGAGGTGGATCAGCATCAGATCCATAGTAACGTGTCTGTCGAGCCATAGATAGCT
This sequence comes from Picea engelmannii, assembly GCA_009831015.1. Taxonomy (NCBI): domain Eukaryota; kingdom Viridiplantae; phylum Streptophyta; class Pinopsida; order Pinales; family Pinaceae; genus Picea; species Picea engelmannii. Next base: position 250,156 of record ML800140.1, read on the forward strand.
TCTGTGATAGCACAACGGGAGGATTTTAACGCAAGCGTTAACCTCCTAGTGTCATCCAAAGTGAGGGATCTTCACCACGTTCAAGATCGTTGATTGGGTGAGATCCTTTATCCATGGCTAGGAGACTATGCATGACTTCTTCCTGGTTTTTCTCATCAAATACCGATGTGGCGAGAGCATCGCGTAGTTCTTCCAGTCTCCAAGGTTGAAGTCATTATTCTTCAAAGTTGGGATGTGTCCTAACTGGGGTCCAACTACGTGTATCTCCTTAGGGATGTATGAAGTGATCAACATGTATTCAAAGTCACATGGGATAATGTCACGATTCACCACGCCAACCAAAAGCGGTATGTACTTCGACAAGACTGACAAGATCTTCTTCACGTTATCCATATCGTCATGGTGTTTGCTTAGTTTCTCAGTAGTGCAACTAGAATGTTATCTAGTCAATGGGATGCCTTCAATCCGCCAGTCAATGATGCATGTATTCCTACAGACATCACTCTCTCAGCCATGAGGTCTAAAATAATCTCCTCCATTGACTTATCCAATGCACTTGGTTCCCCTGACATTCGCACTTGTAACAAAATAAATCGGGTAGGCGAACGTACAAGCGAGGTAATCAAATAGATGGCGAGGTCTAGAAAGATCAACTTGATACAATGGATTCTTTTTTAGATCGGATATCATGGTTTGCAAAAAGTGGTCTCAGGGTAGTGTCCGACAGGTTAAATACACAAGCATCATAACAGATTTCTCCAATCGGTAGGAATGCCTCAATCAATACGAATCAGTTCGTTATGGCGAGGTCTCAATGGTCCAATGATAGTCTTTTCGAAAATAATTGTGTTTCTAGCCATTCTAGAGCATCATTCTAACAATCAGGGTGCCTCCAATGGTGATATAGCTTTGCCATGGTGAGGTCCCATTCTGTGTGGCCCTGCTATTTCAGCGAGGTTCAAGTTATGCAGATCTATCTCCTGCGAAGCCTTTTCTATAACTTTTCATAGTTTTTCTAACTTGGCTTTCTTCTTACTGAGATTCCTTGCCTTCTTTACTTTGATCCGTGTCTCTGGATTCCTATTTCCATTCGTATTCTTATCATTTATTAGCATAGTGACTTCGTGTTGTTGAAGTTCTTTCAAAGGATTCAAATATAATACCTCTTTTCTTAGTAGGCCTTGGGTGGACATACTTTCTTCTTGCATGGATAGGTCCTTTAAACCTTCTTGCGCTCTTTCAAATTTGACAGCTAGTTCTCTAGCCCTCTGTTTCTTCAACTTATCCTCTTCTTCTTCTATTAGTCGCTCTATTCTTATGGCTATGAGGTCCCTTAGTTATTTCTTTTTCTGTTTTGTAGTTTCCTCCTCTGTTTTCCTTCTGATCTAATTTGTCCCAATCAAAGTCATTCCTAATAAAAGTGGAAAAGGAGCGTTGTTCTCAACAAACCTAATAACTTCAAATTCTTCTTCAGTCAAAATTCCATGAGCAATCATAGGTATATTAGTAACTCTTCCACATAGGGTTATCATCTTTCCTTTAAACAAGCCTATCCTTCCCAATGAAGGTATCATAGCAGGCTTTCCCAAGATTTCCCAAGTTCTTTCCGACATAATATTCACGTGTGTTTCTTCATATAATACACAATCTATGTCGATGTCTTCTATTCTTGTAACTATGCATTGTTTTTCTTTCATGATTTCTAGTAAATTGATGTCTCTGTGATCATCCATTACTTCTTTTAACTGTATTAACATACTCTCTTATTCTTTTTCTGTATGATTCTTTAACATATCCTTGGTCTCTTGACCTTCTTTATAGTTTTTTTGTCTCGTGTTCATATTTTCAACTTTACTAATCATTTTTTAGAAATCCTCAACCTAATGACCAATAGCTTTACAACAAAGACAAATAGGACATGTACTAGGGAATTCATTAGCAACATGTCCTGGCCTTCTTCAATTATAACACAATGTCAATCCTCTCTTTCTTTTAAACGATCCCTAGCCTCTCTTGTACTATGCACTGGAATCACAATGTTGGACCTGCAATCTGCAAAAATTCTTTCTAGGTTCATGCATCCACTTATTAGTCCAAAAATTCTTTCTATTCATAGGAATAACATATTTTTCTCTATTTCTATCAAATTTATTCAGATCAACACTTTCTTCTAACTATTCCCTAGTTTTCAGACTAGGACAAAATATAGAAAACATACCTAGATTCATACTTTCAAAGACAAAAATTCCACTTATCTTACCTTTACCATAGCACAAAGCTTTAAGATCTTACCTCTTTTCTTTAGATCCACTTTTTTCTTAGCACAAAGCTTCACAAGTCAAGTAGAAAACTGTGCACTACAACAACAAATCTATGCACATATCTTTGTTGATCCCCAATATATTACATAGCTGAGAGTAAATGCTCGTTTCTCCCTTTATTTTCCCTTCTTTATACTTACCTGTTTTCCCCTCTATTATCCCTTTGTGGTTCTATACTTATTCACATTTCTATGATCATGGCTTCCCAGATTGGCAGCTTGTCTGATGCTCATATTCATCTATATCTTCACATCATGAGCTCAACCAACTGTGGTCCCTTTCAATACTTAGCCAATTATCTGGCCATTAGGTCCTGGGTTAGTGCTATCGAACTATTTTTCCCCTTGTTCCGTCATATATATCTTGCACCCTTCCATGATCTAAAATTTATGCTTTTACTAGTAAGAACTCATGAGGAGCTCGAAAAGATTGACATTAATAAATGAATAGTGGATGTTGTTCTGTGATATACTTACCCCTTTTTTCATTTTCTTGTTCCCCTCTATTATCCCTTTCTGGTTATATACTTAGCCGTCTTTTTATGATCATGGGTTCCCACATTGGCAGACTAACATATCTTCATCTCCATCTATATCCTCACATCACGAGTTCGATCGATCATCGTTCCTTTCCATACTTATCCATTTTTATGGGCGTGGTTTTAGGGGTTGGTGCTATCAAACTTTGTTGTTGCTTGTTCTGTGATATACATATTGCACTCAAAAATTTGGTGATCTACAATTCCACCATGGACTCGAACTCACAAGCTTCACTCTACTCGAGTTCACAAAAGTTTCAAAGCATCTATCGCTGCCTTCCATCCCCACTACCTTTTATTCCTTCCCAATGAACATTAATTATGGTTTTACTAGTGACAACTCAGCACACTCGTACGAAACAATTGGCATTAACAAGCAAAAAACCTCGAGGACATCTCCTATTAACATGCATTAAACCGCCATTTATGGTACTCTGAAGGACCATCGTTTCTTTCCATAATTGGCCAATTTTTTCCACGTGTTCCCTGATATACATAAGGACCATCTTGCACCATCTACCATTCATTTCAATACTTAGCCGCAATTTGGTTGTACGTTCATGACATGGTACATTTCCATGGTTGCACATGATGCAACCATTGTGTATCGAGTCTGGCATAATGTTTCCCTATTACATACTTCCACACTTTTTCGATTGTGGTATCATGGATTGGTAGGATCAAGATGTTGTTTCCAATGTTTCACGACTTGAAAACAATACCCTGAGTTCTATGATATACACTTTGTCTACAAGAATGCATCATCATGCCCTCATCCATTTTACGCATTTTGCGGTCAACACTTCTGAGACATACAGCTTGACCATCGGGCACTCATCTGTGCTGGTTATCTCTTGTAATGCTATTTTGAATCTCGATTGACCACTTTCGATAATTAGTCATTCCTTAATTTTTGTTCCTTGTCCCCACCACCTGTGTACTTATTTATGGATGTGAAATTAATAATCTTTAATGCTAACAGTTCACCATGCAAGAACTGTGAACATTGTCATTAATGAGTGAAAGGATCAAGGATATCTCCCACACTTCGGCGATATACAAATTGACTGTCGGACTCCCACAGCATGCCCTCTTCGGTGTTACACAATTTTCACTAAAAGTTTCAAGATATACAATTTGACCCTCGGGGCATCACATCTCCTGGGAAACCATTCTCACCCTAGTTTGAAGCTCGTCCAACCACTTTCCATACTTTCCCATTTCATGGAGTCTCTTTTGTGGATCCTCGGGTTGGCAAGTTCACGAAATCTCCAATTCCTAGTCACTGTTTACTGTGCCCGCCACCTTCACATTTTTTTCAAAGTGTGCAATGAACAAGGTTTAATGATAACAACTCATCATGCAACAATCGTACACACCATCCTTAGTGAGAAAAAGGCTCGACGAGATAGTCACATTGGCTATCACTACACAACTTGCCCAGAAATATCTAGAAAAGATCTTGCCACGTAATGGAATATTTATTACAAATTTCAATATATTAACAAAAACAAGTCTGGCCTACCATTTCCCTATTCCACACTTAGCCACTTTTTCCATTGCGGTTTCCTGAACATGCGGGCTCACGATTGCGCTTCCAATGTTTTGAGGCCTGCAAATAGTACCCAGAGTTTCACGATATACAAATTGACCTCTGGACTATCCCATCATGCCCTCTTCTATGTTATGCATTTTTCACTCAAAAACTTATGAGGCATACAATTTGACCCCCGTGCCCTCACCTCTCATGGTTATGCCTTGTAACACTATTTTGAAGGTTGGTTGACCGCTTTCCATAATTAGCCATTCCTTAATTCCTCTTTCCATCCCCATGAACTTTGTACTTCTTTCTAAATATGCAATTAGTAAGCTTGGATGCTAATATATCGTCATGCAGGAACTATCAACATTGTCATTAATGAGCGAAATAATCAAGGAGATCTCCCATTAATACACATTAAACCAATATTTGTAGAGAGTTATATTATCCCTTCCGATTGTTCATCTCAAACAAGATGAAATTTCTTTCATGGCTCATCGCATTGGCGCATTCAGGAAATTTACAATCCTTAATTGCTCTTCGTTGTACGTGCCATCTTCGCACTTATAGGTATGCAATTACTAGTCTTTAATGCTAACAATGCATCATGCAACAACCGTCCAGATTGTCATTAATGAGAGAAAGGCTCGATGAGATCTCCCATTCACATGCATTGGACCAATATTTGCGGAGGGTTATATTATCCCTTCCATATCTTCATTTAAAACATCGTCTGGAGCAAATGAACGTTCTCGTAAACTTATGGCAACATCTCGACAACAGTTCTGTGGAGATATAGTGAATATCTTAGTATCCAAGGACCATAAATTCCAGTGGTCCAGGGCATACTCTTACTATTCATCCCTTTCCACGCAAAAAAAAAGTGATTTGGACCTCTCGAATCGCTCGTGAAGGCTGTGTCCCTCAAGTTTTTTATTGTAATGAGGTGGTCTCTTGGTGCGCTGAAAAATATATTTCAAGCCAAATAATTATTCCACTGCATGACCATTCTCCTGTTTCTTTGTCACCTCAGGTCGTCTGCAAGATATTAAGATTATCGAAGCCAACATTGACCTTCATAGGACAAGACTGCAAGAAGTTCCTAGAAAATCATGATAATGGGTTGGACCTCTTACTCGAGTTCCTCTAAAACTCGACAACAGTTCCTGAAGATATCACAAAGTTCCAGGTCAGTTCCTTTAAAAAACCATTTCGGGAAATTTCTTGGATGTTTACAAGAATAACAGGACAGGAATCCATGACAATCATTTCTCGCATGGTTCTTTATATTTTGTATTTCACAGCCAAGGAAAAATTCATTGTTGATTGGGGGAAGCTAATTTCCATTGCAATTTGTTACCATTTGTCACGATTCAAAGAAGATAATAAATTTTATATGTCATCCTACTTGATTTTCGCATTAGCCCATTGTTGTCTGTTTCCAAAACTATCTTTTTCCAAGGAGACAATCTATGAATTCAACCCAGTAACATTTTGGTGCCAGGCCTTGTGGAGGCACAAGGCCTCCCATTGTTTTTATGAGGTTTTTAATGACTTTGTCTCAGTTTTCAAAGATTTATTGTTAGGAAAGGATGCTCGTTGGATGTATGGCCAGGCAACCAAGGTTTTGGACAGGAAGGGGACAATTGAACAAATGGAAAATTACAGTGTAATAATGATTTTTTGATCCAAGGAAAATCTTGCTTTCCTTCCATGTCACAACATGAACAAGATGTTTGTTACAGAAATAGCAAGGAAATACAACTAGTGCTTGCATTTTTTCCATGGAAAGAGAAAAAAATAATTCATTCCTCTGCCTTGGAAATTCAGGGACTTCGTGTTCACGAATGTCAACAAGATTGATAAATTTGTAGGGCATTTCAAGAACTTGAACCTAATATATGTTGAAAGGCTAAGAGGGTTCGACCCTCATGGGATTTTTCTAGAACATTTACTAGTTGTTTCCTTTAGCATCTATTTTATCCATACATGCCTGACTGAAGATAGAGACAATGATGACAACACTCCTCTTGACGATGGCAACATAGAGACATTACAAAGAACAATTGAATTGTACATAGATCAAGGAAAAGACTCTGGTGAGAAGAGTGTCCATTCCCTAGCCAACACTCCCAAGAGCACCACATAACGGAGCATTACTTCAACGACCCACCCCAGTGAGAAAGAAACCCATAAACCTTCAAATGGAGGAGGATATAAGAACCCTCCTCGTCTAAAAATCGATAGCTCTCACAAGATTCCCGTGACGAAGAAGAGTAAAAACATTGTAGGGAAGGCAAAAGAGCCTAAAATTGAAAGTGAGAACATGCAACCCGAGACTGTTGTGGATGATGTATTCCTAAAAGTTCATCAGTCTACGAACATGATGTACCGTAGTTCCACAATAGAAATAGTTGAGACCGACATTTTTTACGAAGATGAATTCTTCGTATTCCAAAGTGTTGTTTTTGACAACCAATCTAAAAATTTGATTATTGAAAAGAGAGATGTAACAAACAAGAAAGGGAAATATCATTCAGAAATTAACCTTAAGAACATGCAACCATCCCAAATCTCTCGATTTCATTGAGGAAGCGCAGATGCTCTTGATGATTCCATTGAGGAAGCGCAGATGCTCTTGATGATTCCATTGGAGGAATTGAAGCAGATAATGCAAGACTGAACGACCAAATCAAGGAATTGGATGAGGCTTTGATTCCTAACCCATTCTTTGCCAGTCCTTTAGCAAAAACCATGCTTGCCACCCCTACAGCCAAGTTAAAAGGATCCTCCAACCTCCTCACATCCTGTAGACGTTATGTAGAGAAGAATATCAAGAAAATAATGGAGCTAATTCCTTTCGAATGAGGGAATATGATTTGCATGAATATTTGTAGGAAAATTTAAAAAATCAAGAATGTTTCTATCTATAGACGATGATCCCTTTTGGCAACCATGTCATCAAAATCTTAGATCTGAAAAGAAAACAAAAATATCTCCCCTCCCCAAAACGGATCAAACAATTAAAAGCATGCTAGAAAGAGAAAGTTAAGAAGGTACACCTCATTGATGAATCATGTGAACAAGCCATATCAGAGAAAGAAGAATTATTCAGAAACCTAACTGAAATAGACCTAGCTGGAAGTACCAACAAGGTTCAATACCCAAAGTTAATCCTCAACTGTTTGTCCTTAATCAAGCATGCTTTCGATGAACAAGTTGATATTTTAAAGGGGTTGTCTTTAGAAATTTTTTACAACATCCTTGAATATGGTCAAGATGATGTGGAAAACTGGATAGTGGACTATTCGGAAAACAATAAAGAAATTGAACAGGATCTGCATAGTATTTCTATGGATCTAAGGAAATTATAAAATGAGCTTTTCAACATAGAAATCCGGGATGAAATCAATGTGGCCCCCATGAGAGACTACATTGAAGAATGACTCCAAAGGAGAATGGACAAGTTCACAGACGAAGGGAAACAACCGATTGCCACGATTCTTGTGGTCGTCGACGAGAGCAACGAAATACATCAACTTCATAGTAATTTTATACTGATCACATCTTTCTTTCTTTATCAATCCATTTATTCCACCTCTTTAAATAGAAATATCTAACCAAAGATTGATAACTTCCAATTTCTTCTTTTCAGGTCTTCTTCTCTACCGCCACACACTTCTTCTTTCTATAGTCTTGTTTCTTTTACTTATTTATTTTAGGGCTTGTGAGAGCCCCAATCCCAGTCTATATGACAAACACATTTAAATTTCCAAAAATATGTAACAGATTCCAAAAATATGTAACAAACATTATTAATTTTTGATAAATTTCATAGAAAACTAATTCGGGAAAAATTTCGACGGTTCCTTGTGTTTTGTTTCCCCTTCTAACTATGTTGGATGTCAAGAAATTGTGTCTCTTATATTTGAATGTTTAATGTGTCCAAGAACATTTATTTAAAAAAAATAAAATAAAATACTACTTTCAATATTTATTGCTTCAAGTCATTACAACGGAAAATTTCTAAGTCCCATATTTGAACTATACACACTCGAGGAAAAAGATTAAACAAGAGTATCAAATCTATAAAAAAATGCACTAGGATTGACATCCTTGTTCGCATATTAACCCCATATTAATATAATATTATTGTAAACTAATTCGAGAGGTTCTTCGGGGCTCAATTACTTCAACAATGACATTCTCCCTAGGTCATCTATCACCATGTCTTATGGATGGCGTGTGACACACTGACACCAGTCATTTTTTGCATGGATACCACCTGTACTTCAAGCTGCTTCCAACGTGTGCACTTCTATTTCTCCCTAAATCTAGCCATAAGAGTGCATTTATTCTCATTCCAAATACAAATTAAATAATTTGACTTTAAAACTATCTTTAAATATTTGGTTTTAAAACAATTTTAGAAATAAATTCCTCTCAATCATAAAATTAAATCTTTTTCATAATTTTTTGAAATTCTAATCCAATACAAATATACAAATTTTATTATTATTATATATATATATATATATATATATATATATATATATATATTAATTTTGTTTATATAAATCCCCGGATGGGGTGTTAGTGGATTCCCCGTGGCGATGGATGGGAACGGACATGGTGCAATGCAACACGGAGCCATGTGACGGGCCCGTGCAGCAGGACAGTGTCGTCCCGAGAGAGTAATGGCGTTTAAATTCGCCATGATGGTCGAGGTAAGGGGCATTAACGCCACCCTTTGCTCCTCCGCAATTTGTATTATGGCTTGGCTCGTCGTTTTTGGCATTGCACCTTGTATGCGGTCTGAAGGGCTCCTCCCTTCACGGCACAAACATAACCAGGCTCGCTCAGAGGCTATCTCCATTGTTTATCTGCAACTCCGGTTCATCCCTGTCCAGACCTGCTCACCTGCACCCATGAAAGAAAGGATTAGAGGAAAGCCGAAGAGGGGCTCACCCTGGAAGCCCCGTAGACCTCCTGTCTCGCCTTCAGCCTCCCCTATGACCGGCTCCTCCCCAACTGCCACCCCGCCACCTGTGCAGTCTGTACATCTTCGCTTCGCGGTTACCCCGTCACCTTCGCAGTCTTTGCTACTACACTCCATGGCCACTATCCCGCGAGGGTCGACTCCGATTCAACGTTGTCCTCGGGACCCCCGGATGCAATTCATAGCGACCATGTCCTTCCCTGGATCCTCGAGCACCTGGAGAAGTGCACCACTGGCTTTGGGAGAGTCCAAACGACTGCGTCTCCACCCTGTGGCACACCTCGACAGTGAGCACTTCAGAGAACGATTGGGCATCCTGTATGATTTAGTCTTCGAGCTCCGGAGGGAGGTGGCGGACCTCAAGTTCCACCTGCAGGCCACAGAAGACAATGTCGCAACCTTTCTTCATATCCTTTCAACCATGCAATCGGAGCTCTCCTCAGACCCCGCTGGCAATACTCCGGGGGAGGCACTTGACACTGAGACAGATAGCATGTTGCGACAGGCAGCAGCGAAGCAGAAGGAAGCGGCCCAGTTGAGAACAAGGAGCGTGAGGAGCGGAAGGAGAAATGCTAGGACGACCAGCCGACCAACATCGAGGCAGAACCATGGACAGAGGACCTCCGAGCCACGTGGTTAGGCTATTCGCCAGGTGTTTATCTCTCTTTTGTTGTCCATCCAGTTTCTTTAGGCTCCTAATCTAGATGTCAATTAGTATGAACTATATATGTTTTCTGAACCAGCAACTTTCTAAGACTTGTGAATTGGGGGCTAGCTGGACTGGTTTCCCCTCTGTTGGGGCAGTCTAGTAACTATAGCCAGTTTCATATTGTATTTTGGAAACTTTTTTTCAGCTTTGGCACTAAATATAATATATACTTCTTACTTAAAAAAAACAAAAATTGTTTATATAAAACAAATGAAATAAATATATTTTAAAAATTGATTACAGGGTTTGATAGTTTTATATTAATTATATTTTTGAATTTATTAAAATCTTTTTCTGTTTTATAAAAAAAAAACACCCTCTGAAATTCTGGAAATAAACCTGATATTTCACCTACTCTGTGAAATCACATCCAACATAAACATTATCACATTAAACAGAACTTGTATGCCTAATATCGATATCCTAAGATATCAAATAAATTGGATTAAAACAACAATTAATTAGCGGAAAGAAATATTAATTTACCTGAACAAGGAGGAAATATTGCTTCTCTGTCTTCTGTGCAGGAGAAGATAGTTGTGAATAAATATTAGTTTATCTAACAAGGAGCGTAGGATATAAATAAATGTTTTCTGCACAATTAAGATGGGGAAAAAGTTGACTGAGCTCCAGAGATGGTGTAAGATCTCCAAAATCGTTTATGGTAGAATCGGTTACATGCTTAATCAGTTGAGTTTGAAAACTCTTTAATTGTTAGTTGTTAGTGGTTTTGTTTAGTTGTTTTACGAAATGTTTTTTTAAGTGAAATGATAGATATATATTAATTATATTTTTTCGTTTTTCAAAATTTATTTTTAAATATATATATATATATATGGATTTAGCATGTTGAGAATTTTTTAAAACATTTAAATTATACAAAAGCAATCTCTCAAATCTTTGAATCTAATAATTTCTGACCAAATTTTACACCAATATCCCAAGAAAAATCATCATTTCTTAGAATATTTAACCTACTACATCACTAAGGATCCATTAAAGTAACGTAACTGCTAACCATCCATTAAAGTAACCGAACGCGAAAATACATTATTATCTTAATAACGCATGTACTATCATCACCCATTCAATTCACGATATTAATTAATTCAAATAAACAGAATATATTGTTACCAGATAATGAATTAATGTTGCAGGGAAGTGCAAAGTGTAGATTACGTTTTTCTATATTCGGCCGTCTTGTATTGTAATATATCGAAATTCAACCGGAAGGCCAAGAATTTGCAAGAATATCTTTGCGAATATATTTAATTCAACGGGTGCATGATATAGCGCCGTTGATATATAGAAGCGTGCCTCTTTGTTTCTCATTTTGGGTTTCTTTTGCATTTCTGTGCTTTCGAGCTCCAGTCGTTCCGCCTTTCGATCGCCCACTGCATCAGTTTTCTGCAACAATGCCTCCTCGTGTTGAAAAGAAGAATGCCGGGACAGCCTCGCAGAGAAAAACAGCGGATAAGGCTCCCAGCAAATCCACCAAGACCCCGGCCAAGCCCGTGAGCTCTACCCCACCGAAGGCAGAGCCCGAGGAGGTCGAGAATGCGGAGGCGAAGCCCTCGCCCACTGTTGAAACTCCGAAAGCCGATGAGAAAGCCGTCGACCCGTTTCAAGATTTGAACGAACCAAGTGTCGAAGCCGAGCCGGAGAAATAAATTCTCGTAGAGGATGCGAAGGTGGAGGACATAGAGAACACGGAAATCAAGGCTGTAATGCACAAAGCACAGCATAATCTGCGTAAGGATAAAGAACACCAGAATGAGCCGGCTGAAAATAATGTAGTCACTGGTGACCGGAGCCATGGAAATGAAGCTGCTGAAGGAGCAGGATGCCGTGAAGAGGTTGTGAAGGGAGACGGAGATGATGACCACCGTGATGTGGAAATGCCTGCCATGGTCAAGGAGCGGAGAAAGCGGAAGAACTTTGAAGTGTTTGTTGGTCGGCTTCATAAGTACTGAGGTGGGGAAAGTTGTTGAAATCGGATTGCCAAAGAATCGTCGGACTCAGAAGAATAAGGGCTTTGGATTTGTTCGTTCCGCGACTGTCGAGCAAGCCAAAAAAGCAGCGGCAGAGCTCAAGAATCCACAGGTTAGAGGGAAGCAATGTGAAGTTACAAGAACCCTAAGTGATCAAGTTACAAGAACCCTAGGTGATTAAGTGTTGCTTAATTGATCAAGTGGCTGCTCAGTAATTTGCATACTAGGTTGACATTATTGTAAAGTTGAATGCATGTCTTAAGTTTGAAATTGATGGGTAAAGGTTGTTGTATTTTTAATTTAATTGTGCATTTTATAGCTAATTTATATAATTAATTTTGGTGTTAGAAATAGGAAATTAAGTTTGAATTTTGGTATTAGAAATAAGAAATTAAGTTTGAAATTGATGGTTAAAGGTTGTTGTAGGTTTACTTAGCAGTTGAATTCTACAATTTTGATATTAAAAACAAGAAATTGGGATGAATTTGGTGATTTCAACAAATACTCAATATTCACAAAGTGCATAAAAAATAAAAAAATATGTCTAATGAAGAATAATATTTAACATGTTAAAAACTTCAAGAAAATAATATTTAACATGTTACAAACTTTAAGAAAATAATATTAATATAAAATAGAATCTCAATTATAAAATATTTCAATATAGTAATAAGATTTGTGGTTAGTATAGACATCATATAAATAGAAACCACAAGTTAAAAAAAACTACATTACATTCCATGGCATCAAAACCATGAACAATAATTGTAAGGCTTATCCATATAGAGTCTTACCAAACAAAAATCTAAATATAAAAATGCTATCATTTTAAAAATAAGCAGTGTGATAATGAATAACATGTTCACCATAATAAAAATTAACAATATAATAATAATTAACAGAGCATAATAATGATAATAAGTACCTCAAACTTATGTTGTTTTGAAGTTCTGTTCAACCTAAAGTTATGCCCAAAACTGACCTCCCAGCCAGCTAGGAACAACCTATCCAGCTCCCTAGCCCCAGGATTCCTTACGGTTTCCTAGCCCCCGAGTCCAAAATCCCTAGCAACAAATGCCCCACGTGAAAGTCCTCAAGTCTGTAAGAACAAAACAGTTGCAGAACAGATACACAGTCTGAACTGCCTCCTCCCTTATCCTTTCTCTCCTCCAACTTTTCTAACTCTCCCCTAATATGAAAAAAAATGTTAATCCACCAAAACATTCCCCTTCCGGACTCACCCCCCCCACCTCCCCTTTGCCTTATCATCTTCTCCTCCCTTATCCAACCACCTCATCCCCCCATTAAACCTTAACCACCTTATTATTTCCCCCCCCCATAAATGGGTCCATCTACCAGTACAATTATATTATAAAATAAGTCTAAAAATTAATAAAAATTAATAATTTATTGAACTTATACTTATTAAACAAATATTTAATCATGATACTTAAATAATTAATTAGGGTTGTTACTTATACCCACGCTTCGTCTTGAAGTTAAAGTAATTTATAATACAAGGGAAATGACACATGGTTCACACATTCATATCCAATAAACAAGATTATCAGTAAGTGAAAATTCATACATACTAGTGTATATGTGCAAAAATGCATGTGTAGCTAGCACATACAAGTATTGTGCATGTACTATTGACAATAACTATCACCTGTATAGTAATTCTTTTATGCATCCAATCCAATCAAAACGACTATTCATTTTATAAAATAAAATAGACCAATTAGATGTTTGCGAAATCCTTTAGTTACAATAATCTAGCTCAACAATGTTTATTTAGACAATTGTAGTTTAGTTAAGTAATTATGAATATTCATATATACATATTTTATTTTCAAAGGGAAAACAATAAATTCCACAATAAGAAAAATATCCACACTCTCAACTATTTTTATTCATCCTTCCTCCCTAACTTACTTCCATCTTCCATTCCTATCCTTCCTCTAGTGGACTATCTTGGAATGTCAACTATATTGACCTAACTCCAAATAGAATATGTAAGCGTAAGTGTCACTATCTTGACCAAGCTTCCTCAGTAGACAACTGACAGTCATCATCACACGTCTAGGGGAGCACGAGGTAACAATGTCCTCCCATGACTCCAGGTTTCAGAGGATACACGGTGGGAAATGCCTCCACCCCTCCTAATAGGACTAGGGTCCACACCGTACAATGGAATATACTGTGGCACCATGTTGGTGGGAATTTTTTCATTGTTTATTCAGTTTTAGGCAGTCTCACCACTTGAAAAACCTGTATTGGTCCACATATCATAGCAATGCATTCCAACCAAACATAATTTCACATACAAAGATTCATACCATATTGTTTCTTGGTTGATGGTCATGACATCCACTTTTATTACCATTATCCTTTGGCTATTTCATAGCCCATTAACCTGCAGATTAGTCTATAACACAACTCATACATATCTATGCATTATCATCATGTAAATGTATTCGACCACGATCTTAATTCGGTATCCACGTACCAACAACATTAAATGTCAAAATTTTTAAGTTAGAAATAGATCGCATAATATCCCCATAATTCAATTAACATTAAACCGTTCATAGAATTTTCATTCACATAATAGATTGCATCATATCATCATCATTCAAATAACATTAAACATTCATAAAATTGGCATTCACATAATAGATTGCATAGTATCCATCATCATTTAAATAACGTTAAACATTCATATAGGTTCATACGTTTTAAAAGTTCAATTGCATCATTAATAGTTTCACAATGAATAAAAAATAAAGGTGATTAGGCCTTAGGTAATCCTAGTTGTCTAAGTCAAAAGGTGGCATTACATACACCCAACCTTCGAGAAACATATTCTCGAGGGGGTCAAAAAAGTGAGGGATGATCTCTTCGTAAGGCCTTTTCATCCTCCCAAGTAGCATATCCCATCATATACTAGCCCCATTGGGCCTTCAGTTGGTTAGAATTATGTTGAGCCTAATAATACATTAATTGGATACCCTTATTCAATAGGCCTTCACTATCTCCAACTCAAATTTTATTATCACTTGTGATTTGGGTAAAGTTAAGACACACTTATCTTACATGGGTATTCTTCCTAATCTCCATGTAGGATTCCAATACTTAAAGTGTAGCTTGTAGGTTAACTACTAGTTAAAACCTTAACTTATTATTATTTTTATTTTTTTTGTGAAGTGATTTTTTTTTTTTATATTGAGATTTATATAAATTTCATTATGTTGTGCATATAAACCCACCTAGAATATATTGACAATTATAACCCATTTACTACTACCTTGATTATCACTTTAGCTTGAGCAATAGCACACACACAAACCATCGCAAAATTTTTTCATGCCTAGGAATATTGACTAAGATATTTTCATACGATCATTACATGGGGTAGACATTTGAAGGTTTCTTTGGATTCCATTCTTAATTAGTCATATTATTTTTAGGTTGTAAAGATTAGATCTTAACAAGATAAATGACAATTATATGATCCTCTTATCATATTCGAGGTACACATGCTTCTAACTACTAGAGTAATTGACCATGTTTTAGTGAGAGCCTCTAACTCAAGACTAAGTTTTCTACTAGGGTCCACTCCATGCTCTACAATTACTTGACTTTAAGGTCTTCTTTTCTCCCAATTGAACTTCACATGTGTCAAATTTTATATCCTATATTAATCTACATGATACATATCGACACTAGTCTGTATCCCTTTCTTGGTGCATCACCAACACCTTCCAAATTCATTCCTCTCACTGAGGACACATCATGTATTTATATATGTCATTTATCTACTATAATTTATTGTCTGCACTTTGCATCTTCCTTGACACATTATACCTTATTAAACACTCTCTCTCTCTCTCTCTCTCTGTATTATACATTCTAACCACACTTATCATGCCCACTCCCACTTTCTTGCCCCTCATTAATCCATCTTACATCCCTCTTCAATTATACATTGATCACCTCTTATTACACCCTCTATTCCTTAAACAATGTACTTATTTACCGACCCCCTACGTTGTCTTTATTTCATAACCCTAATTATATATTTGTTCTAATACTTCATTTTCTATAATCATTACTTATTATTTGTCATATGTCTTATTCCTTTTTTTTGGCCTATACATCTCCAAGCTCCAAGCTCCATATTACTATCTTTTATCACTTCCATTTTATTTTAAACCTATATACTTTTATTGTATACTTATTCACATCAATCCTTAATTGTTTCTATACTTTCATTTCCATTGTGTTTACTATATTAATGTTATCCTATACTGCCATATATTGATTATCATACCTCTTCACTATCATATATTTATATACTTCTACTTTATCCTAGATATACCATCATTGTCTTATCCTATGTGTACTTAATTCCACACCAACTCTTTGTCTAAATTAGACACCATCCTTATTGTTACTATAGCATACACACTATATACCTTTAAAATGTTATGTACATTATTTATTATCCCCTAAATTCACTTGATAACCCATGTAGATAACTTATTACCATATTACACATTCCAACACATTTGATTCACATCTACCATCACTATTTCTCTCTTTGTTCATCAACAAATTATTTACTATTACCCCATCTTTCTATTTTGTTTTTTTTTTATATAATACTCCATTCTTTCTATGTTCTAGCTTGTCTATATTTAATTATTGTTTATATGCTCACCTTTTATAAGCACTACACTTGTAATCCTATACTCATAATAATAGTGTAATACACATCTACCTTATATAGTTATGCTAATATGTAATTTCCATTATTCATACTATATAATGCATATACACTATATACTTTTTTTATTGTTCCCATAATAATTCTACTTACTTCGCATATTTAGCATTAACTATCAACCTCTACTATCATTACTTCACTTAAAATGATTATACATACTTATTCACAATCATTTATTTCATATTACTATTTTATTAATATGTCACTTATTATGTTTCATTACATATCATTGCATTGAATATATCATTGTATGCAAGTATATAATATATATCTTACCACTCTCATATGCCTACACTATATCCAATGATAATAATATACCTGCCACATGTATTAATTGTACTACTTTATATCCTATCACTATCTACAAAGATTCTTATACATGTTATTTATCATATTTTATAATCACCTTAATTACACCATTATTATATAAACCTCATTACCTATACATCTATAACTACTTACTATATTTATACATTATTTTTTTATGCTTTTGTTTATATACCCATGTTTTATTAGTAACTATGGCATACCATTCTTATATTCACATTATTATATTTTATTTTACCTACCTCTTTTCCTTATCTTTATTTTGTTACTTATAATTACACATTATATTGTGTGCATTCATTGTGTTTGCTATTATATTATTCTTCCAATAACACTTTATTAA
Organism: Picea engelmannii; assembly: GCA_009831015.1. NCBI lineage: Eukaryota > Viridiplantae > Streptophyta > Pinopsida > Pinales > Pinaceae > Picea > Picea engelmannii. Next base: position 267,713 of record ML800140.1, read on the forward strand.
TTTTCACTATTACACTACATTATTACTTATTAATCTTTGACATTACCCTATACTACATAATTATATTATCTTTCATATATCTGAATCGATACGATGCTATTCTTAATACTTCTTGCTAAAATGCATCTAATTCATTTCATCTTCATTCTTTTATTTTATTTTCATATCACCTCTCACAACTCAAACAAAAATGTGACATCTTCCTATCTTTCTATAGACTTATTGCATTGTAATTATCTTCAATGAGTAATTATTATTTCATTATATTTTAATATACCTTAATTACCTTAACAATGTAGTTTAATTATTTTTTTTAAAACATTTATATAATGGCCCTTTTTGATTTACTATTTTTTTAATACAATTACCATTATATCTTAATACACCTTAATTACCTTAACAATGTAGTTTAATTTTTTTTTTAAACATTTATATAATGGCTTTGTTATTTATTTGAGTGTACTATTTAATATAACATTTAATTCAATTCAATAAAATCTATTTATTTTATATTTAGTACATATTATTTTATCTAAATCTAGTTCTTATAATGGCTTTGTTATTTATTTGAGTGTACTATTTAATATAACATTTAATTCAATTCAATAAAATCTATTTATTTTATATTTAGTACATATTATTTTATCTAAATCTAGTTCTTATATATCTGGTATAGTATTTATTTATATAATTATTTATCCTATATATTATATATTAATATCCAAAATAAACATAATAAAATTATTTTATTATAAGTTGAAAATTATCAAAATAATTATTTTTAGCAAAATAAATATAAATAAATTAAAATAATAAATTAAATCGTTATAAAAAAAAAATTAAAACAATAAAATAAAATATTATATATATATATATATATATATATATAATTTAAAACAAAACTGTATAACAAAAAACATGTCAACAATAAAATAAATAAATTAAATTAATTAATTAAAGAAAATTATAGGAAAATTTAAAATCGAATTTGTTTTTCCCTTTCTTGGTCCTTCAGGTGCAATTTCCTGGTAGTTTACAAGCAGCACACTGCAACCTGTTTGTGGAGGAGATTCAACCAGCTCAACAATGTCGTGAGGTGGGGAAATGAAAGGACTCAGCCCATGGCCAGCCTTGTGGGCGCTTGCAGCCTTAGCCCACGACCAACAGTAGTGGTTCACCAATTCACGCATTACATTCAACCTAGTGGGTATATTTTTTTTTTATGTGCATGTTTCCTTTGGTTGCATTGGTAAGATATAATCCTTGGATTTTTTTCTTTTCTCAGCAGTAGAGAGGGGTTTTCACAAAATATTTTTTTATTGTTGTTATAACAGCTGAAGAGGGTGTCGCATGCCCATGCTGGCCCTGATGCATGCCCCGGTGACTTCGGAAGGAAAAAAAAAATAGACTTAATTTTATTTTTTCTATCTTACATATTTTCATTTAATTGTGGTTTATTTTTATTAATAAAATTCTTTTTATTTTCTATGATATATATATATATAGAATTTGTCGAGATTCATGTAAATTATTATTATTATTTTCTTTAACATACCTCATCTAACCCTAAATGTTGTTTTATTTTGTTTGTATCTTTTGCAGGTAAGGATTATAATAGGGGAAACCATGTGGGTTCGTCTAGGATCCCTTTCTTTCTACTCATTCTTTCACTCTTTTTGATTTTCTGAATAGTTTTCTCGATTTTCTGAATAGTCTTCTAGGATTTTCTTAGATTGTTTCTAGTTTATCTTCAAGGGTTTTAGAGGTCATTTCCAAGTTATTATTATTATTATTATTATTATTATTTTTAAGGGTTGCAATTAAAGGATTTCATGGTAGCATGCCCAAGTTTTCAGGGTTAAGGGTTGTTTATGGAACAAATAATATAACTTATTTCTTTCAATTAAAGGGGTGAGTAGGTAGACCCTAGGCTCATTTTTTAAACATATGCTCTGATACCATGTGTAAGGTTTGTCTATACAAAGACTTACCAAACAAAAATCTAGATATAGAAATGCTATCATAATTTCTTTTCTATTCACTATTCAACATAATAACAATTCATTGTTCAACAAAATTTAAAAATGAGCAGCGTGATAATGAATAGCATGTTCAACATTATAAAAATGAACAATATAACAATAATGAAGACAACATAATAATGATAATAAATACCTCAAACTGATGTTGTTCTAAAGTTCTGCCCAAGCTAAAGCTCTGCCCAAAACTGATTAACCTCCCAGCCAGCTAGGAACAATCTATCCAGCTTCCTAGCCCCAGGATTCCTTACGGTTTCCTGACCCCCGAGCCAAAAATTTCTAGCAACAACCTGTGAAAGTCATCAAATCTATAAGCACAAGACAATTGCATAAAAGATACATAGTTTGAACTGCCTCCTCCCTTCTCCTTTCTCTCCTCCAACTTTTCTCACTCTCCCCTAATAACAAAAATAATATTACTCCACCAAAAGATCCCCCTTCCAGAGTCCTCCCCCTTGACTTATCATCTTCTCCTCCCTTATCCAATAGCCTCATCCCCCATTAAACCTCAACCACCTTATCCCCCCATAAATGGGTCCATCTACCAATACAATTATATTATAAAATAAGTCTTAAAAAAATCAAAATTAATAATTTAGTAAACTTATATTTGTTGAACTAATATTTATTAAACAAATATTTAATCATAATACTTAAATAATTAATTAGGGTTGTTACAATAATTCACAAATTTAATTTAATAATAATAATAATAATAATAAATACCATAAAAGATAATTATATTTATTATTTATATTGTATTGTATTATAAATAATACAAGTGAATACATTAATGTAAATCAACACTTCCAAGTTGTTGTTTAATTATAATATCCTAAAGAGTTTTACCTACTTATACAATTTAGTTATAAAGATGATTTTTAGTGTTTAATAATTCTTTTTTTTATTAGTTCCATGTTGTTTAATTAGAACATCCTAAAGAGATTTACCTACTTATACAATTTAACTGATCTATACTTTTAGCATATTAATGAATGGTCCTCTATATACATCTTTATGGTAACCTTATATCTCTTATGTGAGCCTGCTCTTATGTGAGCAAGCTCACATATATGTGAGCTTGTATGTGAGCATTCACATATATGTGAGCAGGCTCACATATATGTGAGTCTTTAGCTATAAATATGATTTTTAATTTTTTATAATTCTTATTTTTATTAGTCCTATAGCTAATATAGCTTTTCAAGTTAAATTGGCTGGACTTTTTAATTTTTTAATTAAATTTTTACATTTATTCAAAAATGTACACAATTTTTTGTATTAATTTTAATATTTTGAAAAAAAAAAAATTATATTTGATTGAATGAATATAAATAGTAAATAATAAAATGTACAATTTTTTTTTATTAATTTTAATATTTTGAAAAAAAAAATTATATTTGATTGAATGAATATAAATAGTAAATAATAAAATTTACAAACTTTTTTGTATTAATTTTAATATTTTGAAAAAAAAAATTATATTTGATTGAATGAATATAAATAGTAAATAATAAATAATATGGTGTTTGATAAAACATTGATTATGAATAATTATTATTTTATAAACTAGCAAATATAGCTAAAGAATGTAATTATTCATTGAATTAAGAATAGAAAATACAATTTTATTTTATTTTATTATGGGAAAGAAAAAAAAAAAAAAAAACAAGATAAGAAGATTTTGAATTTTTAAAATTTTGTTTTTCTATTTTTAGTTGGTGAAAGACAATGATTTAATTAAATACCCTTGGTTTGAAGGGAAATTTTCAAATAAAAAAGATGCCTCCATGCATTTATGGCTGAAATCCTTGGGTTTTGATTCAAATTTAAGGTAGAGAAATTATACAAATGTGTAAGCACTATAGCCAATTTATCTGCTAGTAATATCTATGATGTTTGAATTATTTACTCATAGCCCTCCATTGTATGATATTGCTAAAGAAATTGTTTCACAAATGTTAGTATTGATGCTTTTACTAGACAATGTGATTCATTTGATTAGTTTGGTGTAATATATTTTGAAACCTAGAACAACTGAGAGGATATATGAAGTATTACTCCATTTCTAGCCAAAATGTACCATTCACAACAACAAATAAGCAATGAGGAGACACACCATGAGATTTCTACTACTAACAAGGAATGACTACACATCATGAGTTTTCTACTACTAATAACTAGTTGATATTTTTCCAACAAAATGCCTACTTCCTCCTTTATTTAGTTGTTTCTACTATAAATAAGGGTAGAATCATAAATCACATCAAACAAATGTATAATAAAGATTGTTAAGAATAAGAGTATCTTTGTGAATCCAATGTAGCCACCCCCTAGATGCCAACCTTCATTGATACTTCATTACGATTAGTTCAATGAAATGACAATTTACAATGAGAAACACGTTCATACATACATAGATGGAACATACATGTAGAAATTAACATTTGATCCTTAAAATGGAGCCAATGAATTAACATCACAGAGTTTTCAAAGATGTTAATTGATATTTAAATTGGCTAGATGGCTAGACATTGAGGCCTTTTCCAAGATGTCAATGTGATCTTTAAAATCCATTATCACTCATTTTCTGTTTTTAAAACTAAAGTTGTTATTGGGGAATTTTAAAATATGTCACTCGAAAAAAAAAATTCAACATAATGAAATAAAATATTTCAAATAATTTTAAAAAAAGAGGAAATAAAATATTTGAAATAATATTTAAAATACTCTTGATTGATTGCTAAGCTATCAATGCTTTTCCACGATTTACCTTGGGGTAAAACAAAACCTTCCATCAAGGTAAATCCAAAGATGTCATCTAGGGTTTTAAAATATGTTATTGAGAAGATATAAATTATTCTATCAAAAGGAAATACAATATTTCGAATGATATTTAAAATAGGTTCAATGGCTAATCCATCATTTTTATAGGATTATCATCATCATTTTTATAGGATTATCATTATGGTAAAACAAAAGATTTCATTAGAGTAAATCCAAAGACGCCATAAAGGGTTTTTTAAAGATGTCCTCAAGAAGAAATGAAAGATACCATTTGGAGGAGATAAAAGATTCTGAATGATCTTGAATGATATTTAAAATAGGATTGATAACTAATCCATACGTCACTTTTCCAAAGTTACCATCTATGTAAAACAAAATATTTCATTAATGTATATTCCAAATGGGGGTTTAAAAGGTGTCATTGCGAGGAAAACATAGATCATTTTTTAAGTATGCAATTTGACTTTAAAAATGACCAAATGACAAGCCATCAAGCAAAGATTAAACATTTCAAATGATTTTTAAAAGAAACATGACTAAGCCATCGTACACTTTTCCAAAATTACCATTTGGGTAAAAACAAAAGATTCCGGAGGTAAATCCAAAAATATCAATGAAGACGTTTTAAAAGATGTCATCAACAAATAAACAAATTTCATTTAGAGGAAATAAATTTTTTGAATGGTGATTTAAACAGGCCCGATGGCTTAGCCAATGAGCATTATTCCAATATTACCATTGGGGTAAGTTCAAACATTTCATGGAAAGGTTTTAAAAGATTCCATTAAGAAAAAACACAATATTTCAAATGATCTTTAAAAAAGGTTAGACGGTCAAACCATAAAACATTTTTTAAACATGGAATTTGACTTTGAAAATGGCTTAATGGCAAGCCATCGAGAAAATATAAAATCTATAATGATATTTATAGGAAGCAGCGTGACTAAGTCATCAAGGACTTTTCCAAAATTACCATCGTAGTAAAAGAATATGTTAATTGATCTTTGAAATAGGTTGGATGGCTAGCCATGAGGTCCTTTGTAATTTTTAAAAAAAATATTAATCATTTCAAATTATTTTTATATGAAGCTTCTAAGCCATGATGGCTTTCCATTATATCCTTTGTAGATTTTTTGAAAAATATTAATCATTTAAAATTATTTTATATGAAGCTTCTAAGCTTTGTAGATTTTTTTGAAAAATATTAATCGTTTAAAATTATTTTATATGAAGCTTCTAAGCTATGACTATTTTGGAAAAGTAATGTTTTGAAAAAAAAGTGTGTTAATATTATATATAAAATAATACAACCATATACAATTTTTTTTAGTTTTTTTACTTTACCTACCATAGATACTATATCAAGTAGAATAATATTGAAGATTATGTAGCCTAACCATATACTATTAAATAACGAATAAATAAATAAAAATATTTTATATACGTAAATAATGTTTATGTAAAAAATTATCATTCATAATAAAAAAAAAAGAAAAAACCATTAATATAATTCATGAATATAATAAAACAAAATTGTAATTTTTTTTATAAATTTAAATAAATATTTATATATAAATATTTTTTTTATACATAATGTAGTTATATTATATTCAAATATGAGGTTTTGATTATGTTTAAACTATATTTTAATCTAATTTTTTTTCTTCCAAAATGAATATAATATTATGCTTGTATTTTTGTAAGGGTGTTTAAAAACTAATAGAAAATTAATTATTTAGTTTTAAAATATATTAACTTAAACTGTAAAAAAAAAACCATTAATACATATTTGAGTCATCTTTAAAATTGTGCATTAAAATATTAATTTAACATGTTCTTATCAAGTTTTTACATTATTTTTATTCCATAAATATGGAGTATGACCATTAATAAATATTTCAGCCATTTTTAAAAATTTTCATTAAAATACTACTTTAACATTATCATGTGAAGTTTTTACATTATTTTCATTGCATGAATATTAAATATGTCATTAGAGAATTTATAAAATTGTTTCGAGGAAGCTTTTATCAAAGTTATCAAGATTTCTTTTAAGTTTTTTATTTAACCTTTGAAAACCATTGAGACATTTTTGCATAAATATCATTTATTTTGACACAATCTTTTAAAAATCCTTGATATTTTATTGGGAATTTCACAAATTTGATCTTCAAAAAACTCTTCATAGCTTATCAAGGGTTTCATAAAGATGATCTATATAAACCTCTTGATGATTTATCAAGGAAACGTCTTGATAACTTATTACTAGTTTTCTAAAGATATTCGTTTAAACAATATTTTTAAGAAGCCCAAAAAAGTAAAATTTACTTTGACCATCAATAATTATTCATGCCATTTCAAAATTGTCCATTCAAATAACAATTTAATATAACCATTGGGAGCATTTATATTATTGTCATTGGTCATTGTCCATTCAAATAACAATTTAATATAACCATTGGGAGCATTTATATTATTGTCATTGGTCATTTATATTATTATCATTGGGAAAACATTAAAAATGTCATCATAAGTTCTATAAAGATGTTCTGGGGGATAATTTATCAAAGACATTGGAGAACTTTTAAATTTTTTATTTTTGGTTTTAAAACTTCTTCATGCAAGCCATCATGACCTTTTTTTTAAATATAATTCGAGTGGCCTTTTGAAACTCCCTAGTTGCTTATCAAGAGTTTCAAAAATTTGATCTTTGGAAACCTCTCAATAGATTTATCAAGGGTTTCACAAAGATGGTCTTTGGAAACCTCTCAATAGCTTATAAAGTGTTTTCCAAAGATGATCATTTAAGGAATCTTCTCAAGAAACCCAATCCCTATGTTGCAAGCACTTTATAGACATTACCATTAGGGTAATCTAAAAATTTATGCTTGATGACAATAATCTAAAATCTCTTGACAACGATATTAATGCATTATTTGAATGGACAATTTTAAAAATGGTTCTATGGATTTTTGACATATTTGGCATCGTCAGCTTATGACCTATGAGCATTTTTCATGCATGATGAAAACATACATTCAGTGTAATTTATCCAACCACCCATAGGCTGGCCATAGTACTTCAAATCACACATCAAAAACTAATTTCGAAATATGATAATTATTAATTCAAAATCAAGCATGAAAGAATGCAATAACCACACATGCAATAATCAAGATTCATCCTACATCATAAAA
>ML800140.1:277269-303192 GCA_009831015.1 Picea engelmannii
TGCAAGAATAATGGAAAGAGGCGAGTGGCACCCTTGGAGCATGTAGTGTGTCTTAAAGGGCACGCCACACAAGGGAACAGATGAGGCGAGTGGCACCCTTGGAGCACCTAGTGCGCCCTGAAGGGCACGTCGCGTTGTTTTGATAAATGAATGAACCTAGACGGCCTTAGGATGAACAATGTTACAAGAATTTAAAAAAAAACATTTTCCCTAATAAAATGTCACCCATCACGAAAATTAAGGTCTAGGTCTAAATCATGCTAGTGGCAAAATTTTATCCTTTTTATAAAAAAAATATGATATATAAGCATATATATTTATATAAAATAAAATTAAAAACAAAATAAATAAAGAGTACGATCTTCGTTAAATCTTGTAACATGGAGGGAGTAAGAAATTTAATTTATTAAAAAATCTGTTGGAAGAAAATTTAAAAAGAAAGGGGAATTAATTGTTTTATTATTTTTGATATATTAATTAAATGAGAAAGGAGAAAAAGGGTTAATTTCCACACCTACCTTTTTGAGTTCTAATTAAAAAGGGGAAAGAGGGAAAATCTAAAATATTAGGAAACTAATAAAAGAGGTAAACATAAAAAGGGGAAAAAAATGGAACATAAGGGAAAAAGAGGAAAGTCAAACTTAGTAAAGTATATACCATTTAAGATCTTTCTAATTTAAACTGAACTAACAATTTAATGGTGGGGAAAGTCATTAAAACCTGTAAGAGAATTTGGAGACACCTAGGAGTGATTCTAGGAGTAACTCTAGGTGGGTGAGAGAAATAAAGATAATTAATTATTTAAAGAAATTAATTTATGGAGGAATGAAGGGGATGGGTGACACTTATACAGGGAGGAATTTTTAGGAAATAAAATTTTAAAAACTTAATTAAATGACATTTTAGGAAAGTAAGGAACCACAAAACTCTATATAATCAAGGGAGGAGATGGAGGTTGGATCATCTTTGGTTTACGTAACGTTACACTGCAGAAATATCTACTTGACTCACTTAACTTGTGGGAGTTGGGATACCCAGCTCGGTGAGGAGTGGTAGCTCAGCCTTGCGAGGCGAGCTGGGAGCTAGTTGAAATATCTGGATTGTGAGTGTGTGGCCCCTTTGCGGCTTGGGGGGCTAAGGGGGAAGAAGAGTACCCTTAGCATTGGTTGGGAGGTACCGATGAAGTCTCATCGGTCGACACGCGGGAGTTGCAAGGAGCACACAGGACGTCCACTCAGAACAGGCAACGATACGCTTTCTTCGTTTTGTATGGTAGATTGTTTTAAAATTTATGCTTGAATCTACATTTTTACTTGGGTAAGTGAACTGATTGTCTAGATGGTTTTCTAAAATTTTCTTAGCCTAGCTCGTTGACAGATTGACTCCCATGGCTTCATTTCCCCACAATGTCTTGACCACCTTGTTGTGTTGTTTATGACATTCATGGTTATTTAGCCTCTGTCCCTATCTTACCAGCCCTCACCTGAGCAGTCGACCAGGAGCCTGATCTACAGTCATCGCCTAAGTGTTAAAAGACCTATGGATCTCAATGCCCTACTTTTCTGTGCGAGGATAATGAGCAAAGGATGAACCTATCAGTCGTCTATCTCCATTGTTATCCTTGGTTGGTTGGATCATTTCGGTTCTCTTACTGTTGTCTGCATTCTATATTGGTCTACTGGCAATGAAAAAAAAAACTGAATTGATTCATGTCTGCATTTGTATTAGTATGTTGGCAATGGAAAAACAAATTGATTCATGTCTGCATTTTGTATGGGTAATCTGGCAATGGAAAAATGAATTGATTATTTTTGCATTTTGTATTGGTATTCTGGAAAGGGAAAAATGTTTTTTATTACTGTCTGCATTATCATGATATCCTAGAAATGAAAAATAAATTAATTTCTTAGTCTGCGTTTTATATTTGTTACCCTGGAAGGGGAAAATGTTTGTTATTTCTATCTGTTGTCATGATATCCTCGAAATGGAAAACAAATTGATTTCTTATTCTAAATTTTATATCTGTTACCCTGGAAGGGGAAAAACGTTTGTTATTCCTGTCTGCATTGTCATGATATCTTGGAAAGGAAAAAAAAACAATTAATTCTTAGTCTGCATTTTATATTTGTTAACCTAGAAGGGGAAAAGGTTTTTGTTATACCTATCAACGTCTTTTCTTGGGAACCCCAGTCAATTGAAAAAAAAGAATTAGTTATGATCCCTGTCTATGTTTGATTGGGTAGCCCAGGCGAATGAAAAATGATTTCTTTATTTTCAGTCTACGTTTGTTGGGTATGCCAGTGAAATCATAATTGATCACTACATTGCAACATTAATCATACAGTGAATGTAATGCAAATCTTTAAACTCTATGAGTTGCCCATTTTGTTTTTAACTATGTTTGTCGCATTCTGATTGCCCCATTACGATTTTCCCATTCTGTTTTTAACTATGTTTTTTGCATTCTAATTGCCCCATTCTGATTTGGAACATTGTGATTTTCCCATTCTGTTTTTAATTATGGTTGCCACATTTCGAAGCCCCATTCCGATTTGCCAGTTTGCAATTTTCCCATTTTGTTTAATTAACAACTAGTGCACAAATTGATTAAAAATGTATATGTATTGAGTGGTATTCTATTTAGTTTTCCAGGTGACTTTTCAACTACATGCCTTCCATTTTTAATTTGACAGCCCGAGTATAATTACACAGTAGTTTACAGAGTTGGTAATTATGATTTACCTTACACAACATCTTCTTACCATTTTAGACAACCACCTCTTGTGTTATAAGAATGTCAATAGTTGACCAAAGGATTTATCAAGGACTTAATCTGGACACCAATTATAACTCATTATAAGGTTTCGATTAATAATTTTTTTTACCGCCTTGTCATTATTTTAAACTGGTTAAATTTCGACTGATTATTTTGATGTCAATGTTGTTTTTGGGGCAGCATAGATCACCATTAAAAATGTTAAGAGTTCACATTTTTAATGAATAGTGTATTTTGCTGACAAGTGTTGATTTGGTTAAATGTCTATTTTGGTTCATGTTTATGATAGCTTTGATGAAAATAGTATTGATAAAGGTCCACTCCTTCGCCCCTAGACTTCTTTCTTGATGGATATCAGGATGCGTTAGACATCATGATTTTGTGTGTACTATTCCTTTAGCTTTCACAAGCATAATGGACGAGAGTTTAGTAGATGCTCAGCTAAAACCTTACTAGCCCTTAGTTTTTGGCAGTTTTGTGCCTCGCGCATTAGGTCGAGCTGGAAGGGGTGATGGGTCTCTCCTTACACCACAGGTTGTCTTGTAGGAAAAAAGATTCCTCCAGTCCTTCGCACAATTAAGTTCAAAGGTTATCTTGCGTCTTGTCTACCCATTGCTTGGGGGCGTAAGCATAGTCTTCATGTCAGTTATTTCGGTTCCTAGCTCATCGGAGTTTTCTTGAGTCTTGGTTACTTATTTTGCGCCAAGGTTATGGAATCATCTATCACCCAGGGAATGACATGATTCCTGATGAGGGGATCATGCTGCACCCTGGGGGATAGCGGAAAATGAGATCGTGGCCAGAGCAGGTTCTTTTGTGTGAGTGTTGATAAGTCTGCAAGTTGCTCTTGACACAAGGGCCGAACGCCTTCAGGCATTAGGTCCACATGCCTTGAGGCTCTAGTATCTATTCGTTTAGGCCATGATATCGGGATAGGGGTGTTGTCCCTTAGCTTGTAGGTGTGGTCATGTTTCTGTCATAAGGGTAGTCGTCCTCCTTGTTATTTTGTGCATGTTTGTCAGTTGTCTTGAGACAGTGTGTGGTGTCATAGTAACTTGTTGCCTGGACTGCATGCTAGCGTTTGTCGTCAGTGGTTTGATTAAATTGTTTTCGTCGTCGTCTTCTTGCCTCTTAACTCCTGAAGAAAAAAAAAAATTGCTTCGCTGGTTGTCGTAACGATAGGGTCGTTACATTTCCAAACATTCACCAATATCATGCACACAAGCATCCATTCCCTCCTTGAATGATAAKAAATTTCTTACATGCATCTAGAAATGTCTCACTACCTCTAGGCATTCGTTTTCATGCCCAAACCAAGATCGCACAAATTAACAAGAGTGAATCAAGAAGAACCGAGAAAGAATGTAAGTGTGAATGGAGAAGAACTCTCAAAATAACCCACAAGGGATGTTTATATAATTATATGAAATTAAGAACCACATGGTCATCCTCCCAAGAAGCTCTTGTAACTACTTTTCTCAATTAAAACCAATATGGGTAAATAAAATGTAATAAAACGACTTATCGCCTTTATCCCCTCTCTCATGGAATCATAGCCCCTATCTCTTTTTTCCTTGTCCTTCCTACAGCCAACGGTGTGTTTTATTAATATATATAGAGTTATTACATTTCCTAGGCACTTCAAGCCCTTTTCAACTTTACCATCTCCCCAACCTAAGTAACATTTATAGAATACATTCTAGTCATATGGATTAAAACAATGGTTTTACATTCTGCTCCCCTTATTTTGGCATTATTCTCATTGCAGAACATCATTCTGATGTTTTCTCAATAACATAAAACTAGGATCATAAGATCGTATTCAACATAGACAATGCATCCAATGTTCATTTACATAGGCACTCCAGTCTGAAAACATGCATACATAGGAACTCTAATCCAAAACATGCATAATAATCTGCACACTTTGTATTTCTAGCAGTAATTCTAACCAACAAAATCTCCTTCCTTATCATCCTGCACAACCTAGGAAGTGTACCCCCTTCTTTGATTTTCATTCCTTTAGTTTGTACCACTTCTCTTCAAGGATTCAATGCACTCAACCAAGAAGTTTTAGAGTTTTCACTCGAAGAACTCTAGTTGCAACAAGCCCACTGGACTTCCATTGTTCCATGCCTTGTCATTGAGCACGATTTCCTTTTGGTACTCTTATTCTTCAGCTTCCAATTTCAATAACCAACATATCATCTATATTAAACACATATAGTCATCATAAGATATCATTATAATAAGTTTCAATCATAAAAAGTCTAATTTTTTTAGATAGGAAAACATAATTTCCCAAGCACGAGCTTCCTGCTCCTAATTCATTTGTCTCTTATAGGAGTAGATATCAATATTTAATATGGATTAAAACAATGTCATAACTAAGACCATTATTACTGTAATTTTATCAACTTCACCTATCCCAACCAATTGTTAGCATTTCATAACAATTCTTAATAATAATTTTTCAAATCTTGTTTTATACAGGAAAATAAAATTCCCCATGCACGAGGTTTGTGCTCATAATGTTTGACTCTTGAAATTGTATATATTAGTCTTCCTTATGGGCTTACATCCCTACCATATCCAATACCATTATACCTACAATTTACTCAATTTACTCGTAGCTAAATATATTGCCAATGATTTTTAAATTCCAATTTTCATTCTATTTTATACAAAAAAATAAAGTTTCTAGACATGATATTCTACTCATAACATTTGTCTCTTGCAAAAAAAATATATCAATCTTCCTTATGGGCATACATTATTTCCATATCCAAGAACACTCCACCTACAATTTTCCTCATCTTACATCTAGGAAAACATATTGTCAGTAACTCATGTACAATGGAAACAAGTGATCTCTAAATTGTTTACAACTAAAATTCAATTACTTCCACACATTCTTGACATCAAATGGAATTCAACTATTGAATGGAATGAACCCATCATTCTCTACACATGTATTATCAACCAATATTTTATTTCTTCTATCCATAAATATTTTTATTACTCTGTTCCCCTTAGAGAGATTTTCCAAAATTCATCATTATGTAACTACTTTATCCTGCAAGTTTCTTGTTGCAATATCTAACAACATTTGAAGTGTTTTCAACTTCATGAGTTATAAATACTTATATCATTTCAGTTGTTAGCATAATCTTTTCTATGTGATATAATCTATACATGCGTTCACTAAGTCCTTTAATACCACTTGTAACATTTTCAATAGATCCAAAAAGTGATCTCGGAATTGTGAGAAACAACAATTCAATCACCTTTAGCTAGTATTCATATTAAATATAACACCACTATCATTCACTATGCATTTTTAAAACCACAAGTTTTTCCTAATACAACAAAAAATTATCAATCAGATAATAATCGATGTCGTAATACCCATGGCCACAACTACACAATGAATCCCTGCATTGACTACATAATATCACATAATTGTGTCATGCACTCCAMCCTGGTGAGTTGGAAGGTTTGGTCAATGCCTCAACACATCATCCAAAATCTTACCAATATTTCCCGAATATTCGGATACCCTCCTGTTCAACCCATACACAACACGAGGGAACATAACTCCTAAGTGATCTTCAGTGTTAGCAAAGAGGATGCAGTCCAAAAGGTAGCTATACAGGGAAAACCATTGAACACTCACATAACATTATATCCCTTCCATATCCAACCATCTCATGGTCTCACACATGAATATTTCTATGGTTATTCATTGTTATAATAGGATTTTGTCTCCTGAATTGACCTGGTTATGATATCATAACCAATCATTAAAAAATATGAAACCAACATTTTATCTAAATGCATTCTAGCATCAACAACATTTTCATACTCGAGGCATTTAAATATTGCATATCAATTAAAATCTTGAAAATTTAGCTAAGGAAATTGTTACCTCAATTCCCTTCAACATTGGAAGTAATCAAATGCATACCTGCATGGTTGTTATCAACATACTTGATGCTACCTGATCAACTAGTATTTGTAGAAGGTCACATGCTCCCTCCTCCTTCCTTTTGAACACCATTTCTACCACCCTCATGGGTTTTCACATAGATGGAAGTCATAAAAAAAAAAAACATTCACATATTCAACCATTTGTATATCTTCTTTCTTGAATTCCTAATCCATAATTAGTCGTAATCAATTAACATAACATCATTGTTGCATAATAACAAACTATTATAAGTCCACAAGCATTCCATATGCATATCTAAGAATATACATATGCAGAAATGCACATTCATATGCACCAAACATTCACTTCCCACATTCCTACTAATGCATATGCATTTTAAATTCATCGTATGCATCATGCACTCTAATGCATTTTTGTGTCAGTTCACTTATTATTTATTTATTTATGTTTTAGATGGTTGTCCTTGAATTCCTTTATATCTTTTATTCCTTTTATGCTACCATTCTTCTCATATGCCCTACTATTCCCTGGTTTGAATATTTTCCATCCAAGTTCAACTTGGCCATTTTGCAATCCAATCGACGTGTTCTATTTGTAGTAAATTCTCTTAGGAAAGCATACCTAAACTTTAATTTTTTGAAAAATTCAAACACCTTTGAATGAGGTATCTCACACCATTCGGTTACACTACTATTGCAACATCATTGAATCAACTTACCAATATTCATTCCACATCCCTACTATTACTTATATCTATCCATTGGATTTCCCAATTTTCAGAAACAATTCTCTTCACTTCATATAACAATTCCCTTTGAAGCCGTAATTTTCCCACTCAATACCATTCCCAATGGAAGTCTATTTTCATTCAGTGGCACTTTTCAAGTGAAAGAACCTTCATTGTTCTATCCCTTATTTCTTTGCATTGGTATCATACTTTCACTATGAAATATGATATCATAATTGACTTTCTTCTTCTAATTACTTTTAAATAAAGTATATAAGCCGTAACTAGCAAATCCTTCCCATGCACGCTTGTGCTTCGCACATAGAGATGATTCACATGTCACCTCCTAAGATCCTTATTCTCAAGATTGCAGCCATCTACACATATATACCTTCAAGGATATGGAGTCTTACTTTTCCTTTCTATGCTCACTATTGGCATTCTTCACGTCATGGCTTCATGTCCGATGTGAGGATTCTTGTTTTTTTTCCTACAATTCATTCAAACTCAATCACAGTTAAATAATAATCATTTTGTTCCATTCTTCTTGAGTTTCTTATCCACTTGTTCATTACTTTCCATGTAGCTGTTTATTTCATCAACTAACTTATACAAGCTCTGTCATGCTTCCATGACTCTAATATCCAATCCTACGATTTAATTTATCTCATTATACCTATAATTCTGCAAAATGTGGAAGCAACCATTTTTGTTATAATCATACACATTATATAAATTTTGTCAATTAATGCTACATGTTTTTTTTTGCTCAATTTATGATAAATAATATCATATTTCTCCAAATTATAATAATTCCATATTAATATCATCTGAATTATATTTTCAACAACTATACTCATGCTTCGTAACAATATCTAAGTTGAAAATTATGGCTTCCTGATAGAGTCGTTTTCACCCCATTTATGCAATTTCTCCATTGGTGCAATTTTACTGAAAGGCCATTTTTTGCGACTGTAGAAGAAAATATGTCAATAAATGGAAAAAAATTCTATACTGAGACATGGATAATAATAATAATGATAAGGAATTCATAACAATGCCCATATTTTCCATCTGATTCTCCAATAAAAAACAACATTAATATGGAAATGACAACTTTGTCCTTTTTAACTGCTTTTTACAGACTTAGAATTTTTAGTAAAACTACCTATCTATCAATCTATGCACTTCTAGGAAAGTTTCAACAACTCAAATGTGTTTGTCTTTAAGAGTATATAAAAAGTTGAGTACATAAAATTTTCCAATTTTGTCATTCGAGTCACGTTTCCTCCTCCAAAAATCTCCAAAATCCTTAGAAAGTAGCCAGGAATAGTGGATTTTGGCCTATTTTGGCATCCCCATTCCAATTCTCTTATAATGTATTCATGTTATTCATGGATTTTCTCCATGTCTTCTTTGTGGACACTCCCCAAGAGTTTCATCTTAATCTAGACTATTGCCAATTATTTGGACCGAAATATTTCAAAACCACTATGTTACAATTTCTGACAAATCCAAGAAGAAATAGACAATGACCCTCTATGACACATCAATATATATCCTCTCTGAATACAATACCAATAATTTTCATCCCAATCTGATGTATTTTTCTCTAGTTATGGAAAAAATAAGAAAATGGCTCCAAACTTAGTTTTTTTTTTTAAGTATGGAACAATTTTACCTAAGTCTAATCTCCATCATCGATATTAAGTCAAAAGCAACCTGAACCATTGAGTTGTTCTCCATCGGCCATTGAAAACTGACATTTTCCTTAGCATGCACAACACATTCCCCAAACTGTTGACCCAACCATCGACCATCAACCTAACTTCCTGATGACCAATTTGCAAAAAAATCCAAATGATTTGAGTTGGCCATCGACTATCAATCATCGACAATATTCATTAGTTAATGGAACTTCGTACCAATTTGTCGAATGCTAGAACATTGGCCCATCGATGATCGAGTATCCCCGATGACTATAAAAAACACTTCCTCAATTTAGGCAACCTGACCATCGATTGTTAACCACTTTTTGGATGATATGGAAACTGTTGACATGGAATGACATGTCATCCTGAGGTGTCAACTAGGATGATGTGACATGACACATGGATCTTGACGTGTCATGACATGTCATCATGTCGTGTCAACTGGGATGATGTGGCATGACACATGGATCTTGACGTCGCATGACATGTCATCTCGAGGTGTCAATTGGGATGATGTGGCATGACACATGGATCTTGATGTGGCATGACATGTCATCACCCTCTTTTCTCCATCAATCATACACAATCAAAGATGTCCTTTGGATGAATGAAAAATTATCTCTATTTCGTTGATTCACAATCCATTGACCATCAGTGATCATAGATTTCATTTGGTTGAACTTCAACACTTCGCCAAAAAAAAATTCATCCCTAACTATTGGCCATCGAAGACCTTTTTTGGAAAACTTCAAGACTTTTCCAAACTGGCCAATCCTTGATCATCGACCATCAATGATCTTGTTGGATTACTGAGAGGGGGAGTGAATCAGTAATAGAGAAATTTAATCATTTTAAACCATATAATGCAAGTGGTATATCAGTGTAGAAGTATGATCCAATAATTTTAGAGTAAATAAACATATATAGTACACCAATGTTTTTACGTGGAAACCCAAAGCGGGAGAAAACCACATAATGATTTTTCTTATATGTATTGAAGAATTACATTAATTGGAAGCACCAACCTCCTTTATTTTCCAGCTGCAGCTGGAAGAAGGCTACAACCCCCTAGTTTCTCAGGCTACAACCTGAGGGAAGTTCCAACTCCCCAATTCTCTGGCTACAACTAGAAAGAGGCTACGACACCCTAATTTCTTCGGATACAAACAAAAGGTGGATACAACCACCTGTCCTTGCCCTGTCTAACCACCTTTAAATATAAATTCAAAATGTAGACAACTTCTCACTGTTACTGAATCAACCATTGCCACTGTCAACCTGTCACTATCAACTTGTACCAATAACCTGTAACAACCTATACCAATCGACCTGCACCAAACAACCTATACCAATAAGATGAACCAACATGTACCATGCATCAACATTGACTCATCAAGATGTACCCAAATCATCAACAATACACCTCATGTATGTGTCAACTCATCAACTACTTGTCTCAACCATGTACTCAACATGTACCTCAACCATATACCAAACATATACACCAATATAACCATAAAAAATTCATCACTCTATCCATAAACCAAATACCATAAAACCTTACATCAAACCATGTGTGAAAACCTCACTATTATGTAGCCTCAAGATAAACCAACAAATTCAACAACACATCACAACCAAAATACCAATTCCCATATGCCAAATACCAACAACAAAATAAAAACTGTATCCCTCAAAAAATATGACATATCCAGCAATACTGAACATCCAATACCATCTTAATAGATAAACCCTAGCTCATAAAACATACCTCAAACAAGATGTGCCATATCTCTCATAAATAGGCCCCAACAATGTTATTGCCATGATTTTTCTGCCACACTGTTTCTGCCACAATTTTTCTACCGCACTTTTTCGGTCGCGATTTTTTCGTCGCAATTTTTATCTAACACTTTTACTGCTGTACTTTTTCTACCACACTTTTCTGCCACAATTTTTCTCTATCAATAATACCTTCCCGAATATCCTTTCACAAAAAATAGATATTCAATGATAATCAAGTGTGTTTAAATGAGAGAGCCTTGTCTCTTATTTATAATTTCATGTAGGATCTTCAAGGGGTTACGTTTTAACCATCTTAACCCACTTTCCTTATTTTAGGGTTAACCCACTTATAACCACTTGTCCACTTAACTTATCCACTTTCCATAATTAGTAAGTTCTCCATTAAATTTATTATTTAAATAATTTATTTTGCATCATCTTTGACTTATAGTACACTCATCACTTCACTTTATTTATTTAAATAATTTCTTCTTTGCAAAAAAATTGACTACTTTGACCTTTTGGAGCTTCTAGATGACTCATGAGGGTTCTCCAACTTCACATGGCCATAACTCTCTAATCGTGAGGAGTTATGTGACGTTCCACATACCACTAGAAATGGAATGACATGTACTATCCATATAGAATATTCTTACCTTCAAATATATCAAAACTCATACCATTATCCATCAAAAAAACTTGTGTCTATTACCTAAACCTTTGTGCTATTGGAATTCGCTATCAGGCTTTCTTCAAGGGTTGACATCAATGACAACCAACCGAATTAATAAAAAAATCTCAGATGTCATTTGGTTGAACTTCAACACTTCACCAAACTCAACAATCCTCGATCCATCGACCATCGATGATTTTCAACACTTAAACAATTTCTTCCAAAACCCAGGTGAATCTGGGCCATTGATCTCCCAACCAAGATGATCGTGATTGTTAATTTTCTCTGACTTCCCAAATAACCAAAAATGAATATGAATCACTGATATTCCTTGTTTTCCAAACCTACGAAATAATTATCGATCGTTGATCTCATAAATTTGTGAAACTTTGAAACTTTATCAATTATTTTTAAATTTTTTCAAGGATGAATATGGTCATTGATCTCAAGATCGAACACGATATTGATTGTCAATTCATCAAACTCTTACCAGTAGTACATCGGTCATTAAAATACAATTTTTCAATCTTTCAGGTTGAATCTAACACTGCAACTTTATAGGTCGTTTCCATTTAACTTCTTAGACAATATTATTTCATTAAAACTAGAATATGCTCATGAATTTGGGGATTTGTTTCTCAAAATTTCACCGTCTTTCCCAAAATTCATACAAACCAACTCTATGATAACCATTATATCCAATTCACACTCATGTTATCCCATCCCAGTTTGACTTTTGAACCAGAAGCTTTGATACCAATCTGTATTGTACTGAGCGCCCTAGAGGTTGGCTATGCTACTCCAAATCCTAATTCAAAACTGATTTTGAAATATGATAATAATTAATTTGAAACCAAGCATGAAAGAATGCAATATCCACTCATATAGTAATTAATATTCATTGTACATCATAACATAATGCTTACACAAAAATAACCAGGAAGCAGGCACATTATAGATACATATCTCAAAGATAATACTAATACACAACAAAATATACATTATACAAAAACACAGAGAGAACTTATCTTTTCAAGTAAACATTCACCAATTGGTTTCAGACCAAGGACGTTCCTCCCAACCATATACTTTTTTTTCATTCACTCTCAACAATAATGTCACCTCCAAGCTAGGGCTATGAATCCACAAGGACGGGTCCTAGGATAAATCTAGAAACACACTAGTTATCTAATAGGATCACATGTTTTTGCAACCACATAACAATCCTAATTTTTAGCTTTCTTTCCCCTTCATCCTTCACCACGCAAAGAAATGAACCTCTTTTGTTGCCATGCATCCCTCAGGTTGTCCCATTTCTCTCCATGACGCTAGTGTTACTGGTCAGGAAATATCCATGCTGGAAACCCCAAGGATTCTCAATCCTGGATAGTTCTCTTTGAACTTTCATCAATCTCATATACATAGGCATCCATTCGTTCATGGAATGGTCAGTAGTTTCCTATATCCATCTAGAAATGGATCACTACATCCAACCATTTGTTTCCATGCCCAAACCAAGAGCACATTAATTATAAAGAGTGAAAGAAGAAGAACCCAATGAAACATGGTAAGAATGAATGGAGAAGAACCCAAAAAACAACCCACAAGGGATGTTTATATAATTACATGAAATCAAGAACCACATGGCCTTCCGTGTAAGAAGCTCATGTAACCACTTTTCTCAATCAAAACCAATATGGGTAAATAAAATATAATAAAAAGATTTATCCACTTTGTCTCTCTCTCATGAAATTATAACCCCCTATCTCTTTGTCCTTGTTCCTCTTGCATCCAACGATGTATTTTATTAAGATATAGAAGTATTACATTTCCTAGCCACTTCGGCTCCTTTTCAACTTTATCGGCTCACCAACCTAAGTTACATTTATATAATACATTCTAGTCATAGGGATTAAAGATAGGGTGTTACATTCAGGAATGATAGAGGGGTGATGTAATCTACCTAACCACCTTGGTGCCTGCTGGGATTGTGGGGTGCTGGTAAATTTAACATTCTTCTTTGAATTCACCATAATCACAACCAAACCTTGATACCAAATAATTGAAATTTCTCCATCATACAAATTTACATGAAGAATTATGCATAACACATTAACAATACTGACACGTATATATACAGAGAGATTCTATCACATTACAACAATTAGCACAACAATCCATAATGTAACGAAAACAAAACACATATAAACATGGCACTTATCTTTAATGAAAAAAAAAACTAGCTTCCTACCTTAGATGTTCCTCCCAACCATAGAATTTATTTCTCTAATTTAATGGAAGTATTTTGCATAGGTACATAATATATATTGTCCGATTTTGTCCACCAACATTCTCTTAAGACCTTGTGTTGAGGTTAAAACCAACTGAGGGCTATTTTGCACTCTTTTTAATTATGATATATTTGAAATCTATATTTCCACATCTCACACAAATTTCTGTTAGTAAAACTGTGTGTAAACTTTTGGCGCCTTCAAAGACGTACTTCAAGAAAAGTTCTATGCCAGGGCAGTTTATCTTTGATTAAAATGCAATAAGATAGTTGAAGCAACATAGCTTTCTGCAATTACAGTTACATTATCATAAATTAGGTGGAAAGGCACTTCATTGTTGTACAAGTTTAAGTGGACAAGATCGATTGACTTTAGCCTTAATAGAATCGCCTAACAGGATGCTGTGCCAAATGAGAGGATATTAGGATATACATACCAAAGGTATCAGTAAACTGTATGGTCCTTATTTTAGGTTATGTTAACATTTCCGCTGAAATACATTTATCGATTTATTGACAACATATTTCGCGAATATTATTATATTATAATATAATTCGAGCAGCAGTTTCGTAAAGTACATTCAAATTAGCCAAATTTAGGGTCCATTTCATTGTTTTCATTGTTGCCGCTTTAGAAGAGCATTGAAGTCTGCAAAATTTGGTCAAACTGATATATAACTTTTCTTATGTAAGTGTGCAGCTGAACAATTATTGTGTTGAAGTTTTTTTATTTTTATTTGTTTATTTAATTTTTAAAATTTTATCTATAATTTTATGTTAATTATTTCTTTAACTTTCTTATGTAAGTGTTAATAAGTTTTTTTTATTTTTTTTTATTTATTTATTTTAAAAAATTTATTTATTGAATCGAACATTAAAGTTATTTTCAAATATTAATATTAATGCTTTAAGGTTATTCACCATTTTATTCCCTTTTGTATTTTTGTTTGCAAAGTAGAATAACTTAAAAAAAAAAATCTATTAAAATATTTTATGGAGTGAATCGTATTAGCCCCAAAAATATTTGCAAAGTGGAATAACCTAAAAGAAAGATCTATCAAGGTACATTACATTGACAATTTGCATACATGCATAGAGGGATCAAATTGACAGTTTGTATACATGCATTTTTATTCCTGCAATGGATTTTGTATATGCATTTCTATGTTTTATCCTAAAAAAAGTTAAAACCTAAACATGTAAATGTGCCATGATTCTCATCGAATTCAATGCATTTCATGTATGATTACATGTTGCCTTAATTATATTGCATCCATGAAGGTAAACAATGAATTAAAAAGTATTATATATATATATATATATATATATATATATATATATATATATATATATATATATATATATATAATTAATTAATTGTATTGTAAAATAAAATAGAGATGCATCTTTGCAGTTATCACTCTTATTATGTTTATTTAACTTATTAATATTCATGATCCAAACAAGATTTAGTTTGACTAAATGCATTCAAATACAATACACCAGATTAATCTTAAATCTATTTTTCCTACTCCTTAAGTTATTACATACCTTAATTATATGACGTTAGGTTATTATGGTCAATTTTCAGCCATTAACTTGGCTTAGTCCCAAAAACTCATACAAATGGTTCCAAAAACTCATCCAAATGATTTGTTACTATCCAAGATATAAATGGTTCTGCCTATCACCACATTTGGAATGACACTTTGCCACACAATTGATATATGTTGAATAATATACAATTGTTGAAGGCTTATAACAAATTTGTATAAATAAGATACTTTGAAGATGAAATTTGATGTAATTCAATCATTTTATCAACTAAGATATCTCTGAATTTATCGTTTCATTTTAAAACTTTTGTCTTAATATATTTACAAAAAGCTCTCTATACTATTTTTTATTGATTCAAGAACTTTCAAAAAACATGTATGTATTCCTCTACCACCCCAAAATGCTATGGGTGTTTGAAAAAAAAAAACACAACGATTTACCTACATAAAATCTCTATTCTATTTTTTTTCTTACTTTTCTTCACACCACCCTTTTCTTACTTTGAAGCATTCTCATTCTTCCGTCGTGCCATTACCCAAAAAAAACAAAGGAAAAAATCACTTCAATGGGTGTCAAAATTACAACAATCTCTACCATGAAAAAAACAACTAAAATCCATGACAGGAATAATTGGATATTGCAGATTAACTCAATAGCTAATGAGATGCTTGATCAACCTTGTTTGAAGAATTTAGAAGCATGACAGAGCAAAATCAATGCAACCAAAAACACTCAAATTGTACACTATCAGGCATAAGGTGTGTCTATGAGAATAATCATTATGCTCATTATGCACACCATGAAGGCTTTGTCTATGAGAAGGCTATCTATGAGAAATATTATATTAGGAGGTGTTGAATGGATCTTAAGAAGTCGGTGAAGGCAGGTGGTGTAGAAGGCACTTGAAGAAGGAAAGGTAGTACACTCCCACCATCATCCAGCTCAAAATTCCTTGTCCTAAAAACTTTGGTTATTATGGTCATCCATAACTCTTCCCCTTAATTCATCCCCAAGGAAACTGCCACCTAACCAAAACCCTATTGTCCAATGGATACTCTCTCTCTCCAAATCACACTCAACTAGTAACCATAAACTTAAAATCACCTCTCCCTCAACCCCTCATTGAGCTCTCATCTCTTCCCTCAGTCAGTAACACTAAACCTAAAATTACCTCTCCCTCATCCCCTCATTGTGCTCTCATCTCTCTATCTTATATCCAAAATTACCTCTTCCTCGTACCCTCATTGTGCTCTCATCTATCTATCTTACATCCAGATCAGATATCAATGTATCTATATATCAATGACAAGCTTCCCTCACATTGTATTTATTAATATATCAATGGTTATATATCTTTTTAGTTAATAAAAAATATGATAATTAACAAACATTTCTTTTATTTTTTCATAAGAAATAAAACGTTAGAGTTAATTAGCTCTTTCCTTACATTTTATAATTTCAAAGATCCCATAAACCAAATTGATTTCTTCATCATAATATCTTAACAATATTACATTTGATTATAAAATTTCACCACAACCAAATATTATTTTATAATTTTTTAATCCACGCCATTTTTTAATCCACGCCCTTTAAGCAGCAGAGATACTGAAGCGCCGAATTCTTTAAACCCCAAGCTACTCAGCGGTTGTTTATCACGATTTAGCTCGCTTGCCTTCTCCTTTTATAGCGCCGTTGATATAGAGAAGCGTGCCTCTTTGTTTCTTCATTTTGGGTTTTTTCCATTTCTGTGCTTTCGAGCTCCAGGAGGTCCGCCTTTCGATCCCCACTGCATCAGTTTTCTGCAACAATGCCTCCTCGTGTTGAAAAGAAGAATGCCGGGACAACCTCGCAGCGAAAAACAGCGGATAAGGCTCCCAACAAATCCACCAAGACCCCGGCCAAACCCGTGAGCTCTACCACACCGGAGGCAGAGCCCGAGGAGGTCGAGAATGCAGAGGCGAAGCCCTCGCCCACTGTTGAAACTCCGAAAGCTGAAGAGAAAGCCGTCGAGCCATTTCAAGATTTGAACGAACCAAGTGTCGAATCCGAGCCGGAGAAAGAAATTCCCGTAGACGATGCGTAAGGATAAAGAACACCAGGATGAGCCAGCTGAAAATAATGTAGTCACTGGTGAGAGGAGCCATGGAAATGAAGCTGCTGAAGAAGCAGAATGCCGTGAAGAGGGTCTGAAGGGAGACGGAGGTGATGACCAACATGATATGGAAATGCCTGCCATGGTCAATGAGCGGAGAAAGCTGAAAGACTTTGAAGTGTTTGTTGGTGGGCTTCATAAGTACGCTAATGAAGAGGATCTGAAGAACGTGTTTACTGAGGTTGGGAAAGTTGTTGAAATCAGATTGCCAAAGAATCGTCGGACTCAGAGGAATAAGGGCTTTGGGTTTGTTCGTTTCGCGACTGTCGAGCAAGCCAAAAAAGCAGCGGCAGAGCTCAAGAATCCACAGGTTAGAGGGAAGCAATGTGCAGTTAGAAGAAGCCGAAATAATGAAACTCTTTTCGTACGCAATATCTGTAAATCATGGACAAAAGAGACTCTTAAAAACAAATTGACAGAGTATGGAATAGAGAATATTGAGGAAATAACTTTGAGGGAAGATCCACAAGAAGTAGGGATAAATAAGGGGTTTGCATTTTTGGAGTTCCCCACTCATCTTGAGGCTGAAAATGCCTGCAACCGCTTGCAGAAGCCAGATGTTTTCTTTGGTATTGACCTTTGTGCAAAGGTTACATTTGCCAAATCCAGCATTGGGCCGGATGAGGAAGATATGTCCCAGGTAAAGTCTATTTCTGGATTTTTGTAGTAATTTCTGGATTTGTAGTAATATTGTCAACCATTTCTGGATTTTTCCTGATAGAACTGATAGGTTTCTACGATTAATGGCGGATTTGGGATTTATGTCTTCAGAGGAATGAAATCAACTTGTTTGTTTCAATAATTAAGTGTTGCCTGAAGTGATCAAGTGGCTGCTCCTCAGTAATTTGCATGCTCAAGGTTGACATTATTGTAAAGTTCAATGCATGTGTTAAGTTTGAAATTGATGGGTAAAGGTTGTTGTATTTTTAATTCAGTTGTACAATTTTATATCTAACTTATATAATCAATTTTGGTATTAGAAATAAGAAATTAAGTGTGAAAATAATGGTTAAAGGTTGTTGTAGTTTTATTTAGCAGTTGAATTCTACATTATCAATTTTGATATTAAAAACAAGAAACAAGAAATTGGAATGAATTTGGTGATTTCAACAAACACTCAATATCCACAAAATAGATAAAAAAATATGTTTAATAAAGAATATTTGACATGTTACAAACTTTAAGAAAATAATATTGATATAAAATAAAATCTCAATTATAAAATATTTCAATATTAGTAAGATTTGTGATTATTAGTAAGATTTGTGATTAGTATAGACATCATATAAATGGAAACTACAAGTTAAAAAAAACACATTACATTGCATGACATCAAAATTATGAACAATAATTCACAAATTTAATTTAATAATAATAATAAATATTTTAAAAAATAATTATATTTATTATTTATATTACATTGTATTATTACGTTGAAAGGCGTATACCTATTGAAGATGGGTACAATTAATCACCTTTTAATCTGATGGCTAACAATTAAAAATGCTGGTATATTTTTAGTAGTCCTCCCAAATCAATGAATGTGATTTACTCTTCATAACTTGTATTTTTGAATGCATCAGTTAACCTCTTTGCGGCTGT
The DNA here is from genome assembly GCA_009831015.1 of Picea engelmannii. Classification (NCBI taxonomy): domain Eukaryota; kingdom Viridiplantae; phylum Streptophyta; class Pinopsida; order Pinales; family Pinaceae; genus Picea; species Picea engelmannii. The sequence continues at coordinate 296,499 of ML800140.1, forward strand.
GCTAGTAAATAATACAAGTGAACACATTAATGTAAATGGACACTTCCAAGTTGTTGTTTAATTATAACATCCTAAAAATTTTTACCTACTTATACAATTTAGTTATAAACATGATTTTTAGTGTTTTATAATTCTTATCATTGCTGTTTAATTAGAATATTCTAAAGAGTTTTACCTACTTATAAAATTTAGCAATAAATATGATTTTTATTTTTTTATAATTCTTATTTTTATTAGTAATATAGTTTTCAAGTTAAAATGGTTTGATTTTTTAATTTTTTTTAATTAAATTTTTATATTTCTTCAAAAATATACACAATTTTTTGTATTAATTTTAATATTTTGAAAACAAAAAAAATTCATATTTCATTCAATTAGTATAAATAATAAATAATAAATAATATGGTGCTTGATAAAACATTGATTATGAACAATTGTTTTTTTGTTAAACTCTCAAATACAACTAAAGAATGTTATTATCCAATCAATTAAGAATAGAAAATACAATTTTATTTTATTTTTTTTATGGGAAAGAAAAAATAAAAAAATAAGAAGATAAGAAAATTTTGAATTTTTAAAATTTAATTTTTCTAGTTTTAGTTGGTGAAGGATAATGATTTAACTAAATACCCTTGGTTTCAAGGGGAATTTTCAAATAAAAAAACAATTGAATTTTACAAATTAAGAGAAAAAAATTCCATCCACGGTTGCAACAATTTTATTAATGATAATAAAGTTTAGAGTTTCAATTATTGGTAAATGCCTCCATTCATTTATAGCTGAAATTCTTGGGTTTTGATTCAAATTCAAAGTAGAGAAATTATACAAATGTGTAAGCACTATAGCCAATTTATATACTCATAACCCTTCATTGTATATAGTGCTAAAGAATTTTTTTGACAAATGTTAGTATTGATGTTTTTGTTAGATAATGTGATTCATTTGATTAGTTTGGTGTAATATATCTTGAAACCTAGAACAACTTAGAAGCTATATGAAGTATTACATTTGATGTCAGTACAACAATATTACTTTATTTCTAGCGAAAATGTACCATTCGCAACACCAAATAAACAATGAGAAGACACACGGTGAGATTTCTACTACTAACAAGCAATGAGGACACACACCATAAGCTTTATACTACTAATAACTAGCTGATATTTTCCCAACAAAATGTCCACTTCCTCCTTTATTTGGTTGTTGCTACGATAATTAATGATAGAATCATCAATCACATGAAACAAATGTATAGTAAAAATCGTTGAGAGTAAGAATATCTTTGTGAATACAATGTACCCATTCCCTCTATGCCAGCCTTTATTGATACTTTCATACATAGATGGAGTGTACATGTAAAAATTAACATTTAATCCTTAGAATAGACCCAATGAATTAACATCACGGACTTTTCAAAGATGTTAATTGATATTTAAATTGGCTTGATGGCTATTCATTGCGGCCTTTTCCAAGATGTCAATGTGATCTTTGAAGGCCATTACTATTGATTTTGTGTTTTTAAATCTAAAGTTGTTATCTGGGAATTTTAAAATTTTAAATTTGTTATTGGAAAAAAATAAAATATTTTATCACGAGGAAATATAATATGTCAAATAATCTTTAAAAGAGGAGGAACTAAAAGTTTTCAAATAATATTTAAAATACACCTGATTACTAAGCTATCAATGTTTTTCCGCCATTTACCTTCGGGGTAAAACAAAACATTCCATAAGGTAAATCCAAAGATGTCATCTAGGGTTTTAAAATATCTCATTGAGAGGATATAAAACATTCCATCAAGATGACATTCGGTATTTTGGAATGATATTTAAAATAGGCACCATAACTAATCCATCTGACATTTTCTTAGGATTATCATTATGGTAAAATAAAAGATTTTATTAGATAGGATTATCATTATGATAAAACAAAAAAATTTATTAGAGTAAATCCATAAAGGGTTTTTAAAGTTGTCATCAAGAAAAAATGAAAGATATTATTTGGAGGAGATAAAAAATTCTGAATAATCTTCAATAATATTTAAAATTGGATTGATAACTAATCCATGAGTCACTTTTCCAAAGTTACTATCTATATAAAACAAAAGATTTCATTAATGTATATCCCAAATATGCAGGGGAGGAAAACCATTTTTTAAATATGCCATTTGACTTCAAAACTAGCGAAATGACAAACCATCAAGCAAACATTAAATATTTCAAATGATTTTTAAAAGCAACATGTCTAAGTCATCATACACTTTTCCAAGATTACCATTGGGGAAAAACAAAAATTCCATCGAAGCAAATCCGAAAATGTCAATGAAGGGGTTTTAAAAGATGTCATCCATAAATAAACAAGGAAATAAAGTTTTTGAATGGTCATTTAAACAGGCCGGATGGCTTAGCCAACGAGAATTATTTCAATATTACCATTGGGGTAAGTCCAAACATTCCATGGAGAGGTTTTAAAATATTCCATTAAGAGGAAATACAATATTTCAAATGATTTTTAAAAAAGGTTAGATAGGCCGGATGGCTTAGCCAACGAGAATTATTCTAATATTACCATTGAGGTAAGTCCAAACATTCCATGGAGAGGTTTTAAAAGATTTCATTAAGAGGAAATACAATTTTTCAAATGATCTTTAAAAAAGGTTCTTATGGTCTAACATTTTTTAAATATGAAATTTGACTTTGACAAAGCCATTGAAAAAATATTAAACATTTATAATGATATTTATAAGAAGCAACATGATTAAGTCATCATGAACTTTTCCAAAACTACCATCTTAATAAAAAATATGTCAATTGATCTTTGAAATAGGCTAGATAACTAGTCATTCGGTCTTTTATAAAAAATTTTAAAAAATTAATCATTTCAAATTATTTATATATATATAGCCTCTAAGCTATGATGGCTTGTCATTGTATCCTTTGTAGTTTTTTTGAAAAATATTAATCATTTCAAATTATTTTATATGAATCTGCTAAGCCATGACTATTTTTTCAAGATTACTATCTCCATTTTAATTAAGTAAATATTATAATAATTAATAAAAAATAATGTTTTGGAAAAAGGCGCGGTAACATTATATATAAAATAGGGAAACCATATAAAATAAAATAGAGCAACCATATATAATTTGTTTTGAGTTTTTTTTACCAATCATAAATAAATAGTAGGTAAAATGATATTGAATATTATAAATAGTAGGTAAAATCATAAATAAATAGTAGGTAAAATGATATTGAAGGTTATGTAGCTTAACCATATACTATTAAATAAATAATAAATAAATAAAATTTTTTATATAAGTAAATAATATTCATGTAAAAAATATAATTCATAAAAGTTATTAATATAATTCATGAATATAATAAAACAAAATAGTAATTTTTTTATAAAAATTTAAATAAATATTTATATATAGACATTTTTTTATATATAGTTATATTATATTGAAATATGGTTGGATTTGAGGTGTCTCAAGGAGTTTGGAACCGATGACCTTCACTTATTTCTGGGTTTTGGCTATGTTTAAACTATATTTCAATTTAATTTATTTTCTTCCAAACTTGATACAGAGCATATAATATTATGCTTGTATTTTTTAAGGGTGTCTAGTTAATTAATTACACAAGTAACTAGACCTCTTTAGTGAGCAAACCAAACACATTAAATGTTTAGAAACCAAGTACAAACATTAATTGTAATAAACAACATCACCCTCAATGGGAAGTGCAAGCTAAAAACGACTTCACCAATATCCCGATCAATCATCGAGTCAAGCCAGTCAATAATTACAGTCTATTTAATCATCTCTTACGAGCCCAACTTAGCATGTCTAAAATGCAATATGACATTAAGGTACAATCTAAATTACGTTTAAAACCAATCCATTTGCACCATTTTAAAATTACAAACTGTCATCAAGGTACCCTTTAATTTAATGTTTAATGGACATCAATAAGCAAGTCTGAACTTCGACTTGGCTAATATCTAAAAATATGATTAATCATTAATTATAACCTAACCAGCTTGTCTAAATTATAATTTAGCCATTAATTTACAATCAATAGACATTAAATGCAACCAATCTAGCAAAGTTAAAATATGCAATCCAATCTTTACTCCCCAATCAAATTTAAATCATTAACACAACCTATGGGGTCAAATCTATTTTGATCCAAATCTCCATCCAACTAGCCATTAATGTTGATATCAATAGTAACAATCTTAAGCTAGAATGCTACAATTAAAATAAATAATAAAGCAAATAACAAGGCATTTGACATAAAGCAAATAACAAGGCATTTAATAAGTGGGCATTTAATAACAATTAACCTGGCATTTAATATAGCAATAACAATATTACTACATCAAGGCCGAAAGCAACCACTAAGAATTTATTAACTCAATAAATTCCACATGCGTCTATCTTTATTCTAGGTACCAAAATGACAACTACCTACAACAACAAGGAAATCGGCTAAGAAGTGTAAGTGCCATAAAGCCATGAACAATTTGCGAGAGACTAAGGCCAAGCACCTAAAATATTTTATTGCCACACGCCCTCAATAAGAGTCACTGCCAAGTAAAGGTAAAAATCAGGGCCTAAACACTAAAGCAAGCTGGCGGCCTAGACTAATGTCATTACAGGTTAAAAGGCGAAGTCAACCATTTAGGCAACTAGTGGCTATTTAATCAACAAGAAGGAATCTGTTGACCCTTCCAGTGTTGTAGCAATTATTCTAGTGAATAATAAGGTAATTAATTTAACATTAAACATTGCAACTATCATGGCTATTAACTACAGTGATTAACATGACAATTAGCGTGGCCTTCAACTTAGCAATTAATCAGGACCAATTCTTAGACTAAAAATTTCATGGAACAGGCTTAACATGTCAAGAGTCATAATAACAAATTACAGACAGTGGCTCTAGAGAGTCATGAGGAGGTTACTGCAATAAAAGAACAATCCAGCCTTAATGTTGTCTACATCTAGCATTGGTTCCCAACCCAAATAATCTACTACAAAGTGCATCAGTTCAATATAGAGCATTTTGAACAGGTGACCCAACATGGCTGGGCATTTTGATCACAGAGGTAGGATAATAAGAAAAAGACCTAAATCCTCTGCAACACTCTAAGACTCATGATCTAAGTATGCGGCAGGTCAATTCACAGAAGTTTTATGGTTGCCATTAAATTGTGGAAAATTTTAACCACATTAACCCCATAAAAAGGAAATCGAGACTATTGAATGGGAAGGTTAATTTGTCACAGAAATCATCAACACTTTTCAAATAGCATTCCTCTTGGCAGAGGCGAGAAATGGCTGACAATCAATGAAATAGATAAGTACGTCTGATAGAAGCTAAATGAAATAATCCTCATCTCATATTACCTAATTCACCGTGCATAATGTATTCCACTCTTCAGAAAGTCCTTAGCCCAAGCACACGCAGATTCTAAAGAACCAAGTGATGTGAAATTAAAAATTACCCATAACTATAAGGGCAATCGCTATGCCATGCAACAGCAAAATGCAGGCTACAATTTTTGGCAATTGTGCCCAATCCACAACAACTCAACAATCATAAACACTACGCATCTAAGGGGCGAATGTGTATAAGGATACACCAGCAGGATAATCAAACATTCCTTCATTAAAAAGGACAGCCGTTGTACCTATCCTATCAAAACGTTGCTCAATAAACACTCACTCAGGAAGTCGCACAGGTAAAAAAAAATCGCTCAATAAAGAATTCACACAGGTAAAAAAAATCACTCAATAAAGAATTTGCACAGGTAAAAAAAAAATTGCTCAATAAAGGAATTCACACAGGTATACATGTAAAAGGTGATCACAATCCTCACGCCATCAATATGTGGAACACATTCAAAAATTAAGAAGTTGCAGCCCACGAATAAATAAATTGCAGGCATACCAAATTCAATGTCTATTAATGAAAGTTGACAATCACACAATTGCTATCTCATCTCAATTCTATGTCAAAAATGGTAAGGGTGTTCCTTTACATAGGGAAATTTTGTGTAACCAGCCACGAAAAACGCCTAGGAATAAAAAGTTGGCAAAACAAAAACACACCCAAACTAGAAGACATGGTGAAAGTATGCCAAGAATAATAATAAAAATGCAAGGTTAAAATAGCTCTTCCAGTGCAAATGCAAAGTTATAAATTCATCCAAGAAAGTGCAGGGTTACAATTTTCTTTCAAACAATGCATCAGGGCGCATGGCGAACCATCTGCTAAGAATGTAACGACCCTAATTAAATAAATGTTTAAATATCATAAAGTAAAATTAATTAAGGAAAGTAATTATGGTTAACCAAGTAATAATTTAATTATAGATCACATTTAAAGACCTGAGAAATATAATTTAAAGGATCAATGAAAATGATATAAAATGGTTGCGTATGCAGGGCAAGAAGCCAGAAATCCCGAGAAGATAAAACATTTATGGAAGGAGTATGCAGGGAGGTTGAGAGAGTAAATGCATGAGGCGGTCGGGAGGAATAAGGGGGGAAAGAGGGGGATGAGAGCACCATTCGACGGGAGGGGACGGAATGGATGCTGTGGACGACTGTGTTTCGCCGTGAGCAGAGATTCTGCGTATTGGCTGTGAGCCTGTGATATTTTGTGGACTGTTGGCTTGCTGTGAG
>ML800140.1:330937-349188 GCA_009831015.1 Picea engelmannii
ACTAAAATTCAATTACTTCCACCCATTCTTGACATCAAATGGAATTCAACTATTGAATGGAATGAACCCATCGTTCTCTACATATGTATTATCAACCAATATTTTATTTCTTCTATCCATAAATATTTTTATTACTCTATTCCCCTGAGAGAGATTTTCCATAATTCATCATTATGTAACTACTTTATCCTGCAACTTTATTGTTGCAATATCTAACAACATTTGAAGTGTTTTCAACTTCATGAGTTATAATTATTTATATCATTTCAGTTGTTAGCATAATCTTTTCTATGTGATATAATCTATACATGCATTCACTAATTCCTTTAATACCACTTGTAACATTTTCAATAGATCCAAAAAGTGATCTCGGAATTGTGAGAAACAACAATTCAATCACATTTAGCTAGTATTCATATTAAATATAACGCCACTATCATTCACTATGCATTTTTAAAACCACAAGTTTTTCCTAATACAACAAAAAATTATCAATCGGATAATAATCGATGTCATAATACCCATGGCCACAACTACACAATGAATCCCTGCATTGACTACATAATATCACATAATTGTGTCATGCACTCCACCCTGGTGATTTGGAAGGTCTAGTCAATGCCTCAACACATCATCCAAAATCTTACCAATATTTCCCGAATATTCAGATACCCTCCTGTTCCACCCATACACAACATGAGGGAACATAAATCCTCAGTGATCTTCAGTGATAGAAAAGAGGATGCAGTCCAAAAGGTAGCTATACAGGGAAAACCATTGAACACTCACATAATGTTATATCCCTCCAATATCCAACCATCTCATGGTCTCACACATGAATATTTCTATGGTTATTCATTGTTATAATAGGATTTTGTCTCCTGAATTGACCTGGTTATGATATCATAACCAATCATTAAAAAATATGAAACCAACATTTTATCTAAATGCAATCTAGCATCAACAACATTTTCATACTCTATGCATTTAAATATTACATATCAATTAAAATCTTGAAAATTTAGCTAAGGAAATTGTTACCTCAATTCCCTTCAACATTGGAAGTAATCAAATGCATACTTGCATGGTTGTTATCAACATACTTAATGCTACCTGATCAACTAGTATTTGTAGAAGGTCACATGCTCCCTCCTCCTTCCTTTTGAACACCATTTCTACCACCCTCATGGGTTTTCACATAGATGGAAGTCATAAAAAAAAAAAAACATTCACATATTCAACCATTTGTATATCTTCTTTCTTGAATTCCTAATCCATAATTAGTCATAATCAATTAACATAACATAATTGTTTCATAATAACAAACTATTATAAGTCCCCAAGCATTCCATATGCATATCTAAGAATATACATATGCAGAAATGCACATTCATATGCACCAAACATTCACTTCCCACATTCCTACTAATGCATATGCATTTTAAATTCAGCGTATGCATCATGCACTCTGGTGCATTTTTGTGTTGGTTCACTTATTATTTATTTATTTATGTTTTAGATGGTTGTCCTTGAATTCCTTTATATCTTTTATTCCTTTTCTTCTACCATTCTTCTCATATGCCCTACTATTCCCTGGTTTGAATATTTTCCAGCCAAGTTCCACTTGGCCATTCTGCAATCCAACCAACGTGTTCTATTTGTAGTAAATTCTCTTAGGAAAACATACCTAAACTTTAATTTTTTGAAAAATTCAAACACCTTTGAATGAGGTATCTCACACCATTTGGTTACACTACTACTGCAACACCATTGAATCGACTTACCAATAGTCATTCCACATCCCTACTATTACTTATATCTATCCATTGGATTTCCCAATTTTCAGAAACAATTCTCTTCACTTCATATAACAATTCCCTTTGAAGCCGTAATTTTCTCACTCAATACCATTCCCAGTGGAAGTCTATTTTCATTCAGTGACACTTTTCAAGTGAAAGAACCTTCATTGTTTTATCCCTTATTTCTTTGCATTGGTATCATACTTTCACTATGAAATATGATATCATAATTGACTTTCGTCTTCTAATTACTTTTAAACAAAGTATATAAGCCATAACTAGCAAATCCTTCCCATGCACACTTGTGCTTGGCACATAGAGATGATTCACATGTCACCTCCTAAGATCCTTATTCTCAAGATTGCAACCATCTACACATATCTACCTTCAAGGATATGGAGTCTTACTTTTCCTTTCTATGCTCATTAATGACATTCTTCATGTCATGGCTTCATGTCCTATGTGAGGATTCTTGTTGGTTTTCCTGCAATTCATTCACACTCAATCATAGTTAAATAATAATCCTTTTGTTCCATTCTTCTTGAGTTTCTTATCCACTTGTTCATTACTTTCCCTATAGCTCTTTATTTCACCAACTAACTTATACAAGCTCTGCCATGCTTCCATGACTCTAATATCCAATCCTATGATTTAATTTATTTGATTATACCTATAATTCTGCAAAATGTGGAAGCAACCATTTTTGTTATAATCATACACATTATATAAATTTTGTCAATTAATGCTACATGTTTTTTTTTGCTGAATTTATGATAAATAATATCATAACTCTCCAAATTATAATAATTCCATATTAATATCATCTAAATTATATTTCCAACAGCTATACTCATGCTTCGTAACAATATCTGAGTTGAAATTTATGGCTTCCTGATAAAGTTGCTTTCACCCCATTTATGCAATTTCTCCATTGGTGCAATTTTACTGAAAGGCCATTTTTTGCGACTGTAGAAGAAAATATGTCAATAAATGGAAAAAAATTTGTATACTGAGACATGGATAATAATAATAATGATAAGGAATTCATAACAATGCCCATATTTTCCATCTGATTCACCAATAAAAAACAACATTAATATGGAAATGACAACTTTGTCCTTTTTCACCCCTTTTTACAGACTTATAATTTTTAGTAAAACTACCTATCTATCAATCTATGCACTTCTAGGAAAGTTTCAACAACTCAAATGTGTTTGTCTTTAAGAGTATATAAAAAGTTGAGTACATAAAATTTTCCAATTTTGTCATTCGGGTCACGTTTCCTCCTCCAAAAATCTCCAAAATCCTTATAAAGTTGCCAGGAATAGTGGATTTTGGCCTGTTTTGGCATCCCCATTCCAATTCGCTTATAATGTATTCATGTCATTCATGGATTGTCTCCATGTCTTCTTTGTGGACACTCCCCAAAAGTTTCATCTTAATCTAGACTTTTGCCAATTATTTGGAGCCAAATATTTCAAAACCACTATGTTACAATTTCTGACAAATCCAAGAAGAAAAAGACAATGGCCCTCTATGACACATCAATAGATATCCTCTCTGAATACAATACCAATAATTTTCATCCCAATCTGATGTATTTTTCTCTAGTTATGGAAAAAATAAGAAAATGGCTCCAGACTTAGTTTTTTTTTTAAAGTATGGAACAATTTTACCTAAGTGAAATATCCATCATCGATATTAAGTCAAAAGGAACCTGAACCATTGAGTTGTTCTCCATCGTCCATTGAAAACTGACATTTTACTTAGCATGCACAACACTTTCCCCAAACTATTGACCCAACCATCGACCATCAACCTAACTTCCTGATGATCGATTTGATAAAAAATCCAACTGATTCGAACTGGCCATCAACTATCAATCATAGACAATATTCATTAGTTAATGGAACTCTGTACCAATTTTTCCAACGCTAGAACATTGGCCCATCGATGATCGAGGATCCCCGATGACTATAAAAACACTTCCTCAATTCAGGCGACTTGACCATCGATTGTTAACCACTTTTTGGATGATATGGAAACTATTGACATGGAATGACATGTCATCCCGAGGTGTCAACTGGGATGATGTGACATGACACATGGATCTTGACGTGTCATGACATGTCATCCCATCGTGTCAACTGGGATGATGTGGCATGACACATGGATCTTGATGTGGCATGACATGTCATCTCGAGGTGTCAACTGGGATGATGTGGCATGACACATGGATCTTGATATGGCATGACATGTCATCACCCTCTTTTCTCCATCAATCATGCACAATCAGAGATGTCCTTTGGATGAATAAAAAATTCTCTCTATTTCGTTGATTCACAATCCATTGACCATCAGTGATCATAGATTTCATTTGGTTGAACTTCAACACTTCGCCAAAAAAAAATTCATCCCTAACTATTGGCCATCGAAGACCTTTTTTGGAAAACTTCAACACTTCGCTAAACTGGCCAATCCTTGATCATCGACCATCAATGATATTGTTGGATTACTGAGAGGGGGAGTGAATCAGTAATAGAGAAATTTAATCCTTTTTAACCATATAATGCAAGTGTTATATCAGTGTAGAATTATGATCTAATAATTTTAGAGTAAATAAACATACATAGTACACCAGTGTTTTTACATGGAAACCCAAAGCGGGAGAAAACCACATAATGATTTTTCTTATATGTCTTGAAGAATTACATAAATTGGAAGCACCAACCTCTTTTATTTTTCAGCTGCAGCTGGAAGAAGGCTCCAACCCCCTAGTTTCTCAGGCTACAACCTGAGGGAAGCTCCAACTCCCCAATTCTCTGGCTACAACTAGAAGGAGGCTACAACCCCCTAAGTTCTTCGGATACAACCAAAAGGTGGATACAACCACCTATCCTTGCCCTGTCTAACCTCCTTTAAATATAAATTCAAAATGTAGACAACCTGTCACTGTCACTGAATCAACCATTGCCACTGTCAACCTGTCACTGTCAACTTGTACCAATAACCTATAACAACCTATACCAATCGACCTGCACCAAACAACCTGTACCAATAAGATGAACCAACATGTACCATGCATCAACATTGACTCATCAAGATGTACCCAAATCATCAACTATACACCTCATGTATGTGCCAACTCATCAATTACTTGTCTCAATCATGTACTCAAAATGTACCTCAACCATATACCAAAGATATACACCAATATAACCATAAAAAATTCATCACTCTATCCATAAACAAAATACCATAAAACCTTACATCAAACCATGTGCGACAACCTCACTATTGTGTAGCCTCAAGCTAAGCCAACAAATTCAACAACACATCACAACCAAAATACCAAAACCGATATGCCAAATACCAACAACAAAATAACAATTGTATCCCTCAAAAAATATGACATATCCAGCAATACTGAACATCCAATACCATATTAAGAGATAAACCCTAGATCATAAAACATACCTCAAACAAGATGTGCCATATGTCTCATAAATAGGCCCCAACAATGTTATTGCCACGATTTTTCTGCCACACTGTTTCTGCCACAATTTTTCTACCGTAATTCTTCTGCTGCACTTTTTCGGCTACAATTTTTCTTCCGCACTTTTTCTGTCGCGATTTTTTTGTCGCACTTTTTCTCTGACACTTTTACTGCTGTACTTTTTCTGCCGCACTTTTCTGCCACAATTTTTCTCTATCAATAATACCTTCCCAAATAACCTTTCACAAAAAATAGATATTCAATGATAATCAAGTGTCTTTAAATGAGAGAGCCTTGTCTCTTATTTATAATTTCATGTAGGATCCTCAAGGGGTTACGTTTTAACCATCTTAACCCACTTTTCTTATTTTAGGGGTAACCCACTTATAACCACTTGTCCACTTAACTTATCCACTTTCCATAATTAGTAAGTTCTCCATTAAATTTCTTATTTAAATAATTTATTTTGCATCATCTTTGACTTATAGTACACTCATCACTTCACTTTATCTATTTAAATAATTTCTTCTTTGCAAAAAAATTGACTACTTTGACCTTTTGGGGCTTCTAGATGAGTCATGAGGGTTCTCCAACTTCATATGGCCATAACTCTCTAATCGTGAGGAGTTATGTGGCGTTCCACATACCACTAGAAATGGAATGACATGTACTATCCATATAGAATATTCTTACCTTCAAATATATCAAAACTCATACCATTATCCATCAAAAAAACTTGTGTCTATTACCTAAACCTTTGTGCTATTGGAATTCGCTACCAGACTTTCTTCAAGGGTTGACATCAATGACAACCAACCGAATCAATAAAAAAATATCAGATGTCATTTGGTTGAACTTCAACACTTCTCCAAACTCAACGATCCTTGATCCATCGACCATCGATGATTTTCAACACTTAAACAATTTCGTCCAAAACCCAGGTGAATCTGGGCCATTGATCTCCCAACCAAGATGATCGTGATCGTTAATTTTCTCTAACTTCCCAAATAACCAAAAATGAATATGAATCGCTGATATTCCTTGTTTTCCAAACCTACGAAATAATTATCGGTCATTGATCTCATAAATTTGTGAAACTTTGAAACTTTATCAATTATTTTTAAATTTTTTCAAGGATGAATATGGTCATTGATCTCAAGATCGAACACGATATTGATTGTCGATTCATCAAACTCTTACCAGTAGTACATCGGTCATTAAAATACAATTTTTCAATCTTCGAGGTTGAATCTAACACTGCAACTTTATAGGTCGATTCCATTTAACTTCTTAGACAATATTATTTCATTAAAACTAGAATATGCTCACGAATTTGGGGATTTGTTTCTCAAAATTTCACCGTCTTTCCCAAAATTCATACAAACCAACTCTATGATAACCATTATATCCAATTCACACTCATTTTATCCCATCCGAGTTCGGCTTTTGAGATAGAAGCTCTGATACCAATATGTATTGTACTGAGCCCCCTAGAGGTTGTCTATGCTACTCCAAATCCTAATTCAAAACTGATTTTGAAATATGATAATAATTAATTTGAAATCAAGCATGAAAGAATGCAATATCCACTCATATAGTAATCAATATTCATTGTACATCATAAAATAATGCTTAATCATGGCTTGCACAAAAATAACCAGGAAGCAGGCACATTATAGATACATATCTCAAAGATAATACTAATACACAACAAAATATACATTATACAAAAACACAGAGAGAACCTATATTTTCAAGTAAACATTCACCAATTGGTTGCAGACCAAGGAGGTTCCTCCCAACCATATACTTTTTTTTCATTCACTCTCAACAATAATGTCACCTCCAAGCTAGGGCTATGAATCCACAAGGACGGGTCCTAGGATAAATCTAGAAACACACTAGTTATCTAACAGGATCACATGTTTTTGCAACCGCATAACAATCCTAATTTTTATCTTTCTTTCCCCTTCATCCATCACCACGCAAAGAAATGAACCCCTTTTGTTTCCATGCATCCCTCAGGTTGTCCCATTTCTCTCCATGACACTAGTGTTACTGGTCAGGAAATGTCCATGCTGGAAACCCCAAGGATTCTCAATCCTGGATAGTTCTCTCTGAACTTTCATCAATCTCATATACATAGGCATCCATTCGTTCATGGAATGATCAGTAGTTTCTTATATCCATCTAGAAATGGATCACTACATCCAACCATTTGTTTCCATGCCCAAACCAAGAGCACATTAATTATAAAGAGTGAATGAAGAAGAACCCAATGAAACATGGTAAGAATGAAAGGAGAAGAACCCAAAAAACAACCCACAAGGGATGTTTATATAATTACATGAAATCAAGAACCACATGGCCTTCCCCGTAAGAAGCTCATGTAACCACTTTTCTCAATCAAAACCAATATGGGTAAATAAAATATAATAAAAAGACTTAGCCCCTTTGTCTCTCTCTCATGAAATTATAACCCCCTATCTCTTTGTCCTTGTTCCTCTTGCATCCAGCGATGTGTTTTATTAAGATATAGAAGTATTACATTTCCTAGCCACTTCGGCTAATTTTCAACTTTATCGGCTCACCAACCTAAGTTACATTTATACAATACATTCTAGTCATAGGGATTAAAGATGGGGTGTTACATTCAGGAATGATAGAGGGGTGATGTAATGTACCTAACCACCTTGGTGTCTACTGGGATTGTGGGGTGCTGGTAAATTTAGCATTCTTCTTTGAACTTGTAACATCCCGCTCTGGCGCACTTAGAAAACTTATTCTTTGAGGACACTTGCTCGCAAGTGATCTGGATTTTTATGATGATAAAACATTTATCCTTGATGATGATGCATTATGATAGGTGACATGATGTTTTACTTCTTTGACATAAACAGGTGCTATTGACTGAGTTTATTTGAGTGTGCAAGGTTTTTGACCTGGCAGATGCAGAGGCATCGACGGAACCCTTGGACTCTGGATTGAGTCAAGGAGTGTGCTATTTGAGTTGATTTATTTACCATGATATTTATTGATTTGATGATCTGTTGTTGATATGTTCTGGCATGATGGTTGATGATGCAAGTTGACGATAGCTTGCCGACTAGACTCACATATGGAGTAAAGGGGCCATGCACGATTTCTAGAGAGGTTGAGGGAGAGGTGTGGACAGAAGCCCTTCCATAGCCTACTAGCACTCCTGTCGTGGCTCGAACTGTAGGTTATTGATTACCTAGTTCGAGAGGATCCATGATGTCGTGAGGGCAGACTGCGACAGTCGCTCATGATGATTCTAAGGGGTGCGCAATAAGGCAGGGCCTTATTCCTTAGAGCCCTTAGTCTCCCACAAGTTCACCTGGTGGAGTGTTGAATCCAGGGATTATAGATGTCTACCAATCAGTCAAGTCGGTGAGTGGCACCCTTGGAGCACGTGGTGCATCCTGAAGGGCACGTCGCACAACAGAAGCAAACGAGGCGAGTGGCACCCTTGGAGCATGTAGTGTGTCCTGAAGGGCATGTCACATGGATGTTGATGATGAGACAAACCTAGATGACTCTAAAAACCTTAAATGCCTGAAGAAATTCTTAAAACAACTCCCCTAAACAATTGTCACCCAGTTCAAAATCTAAGCCTAAGCCTAAAAACTTTTCTAAGATAAATTTCGATTAACCCTAAGAAAAATAAAAATAAAAATAAAAATAAAGTTGTAAACTAAAACCCTCTTATGTAATGATTTAGTCTTCTTAAATTTAAGGGGGGTAAAGTAATGAGGGAGATAAATTAATTGAAACCCATGGTTTTTAAATTATAAAGAAGAAATAAAATTATTTAAAGTATGGGAGTATAAAAGTTATGATTTTAAAAATAAAATGAAAAGATTAATTAGTGCATTTATCTTTTGGTTTTAAAAAAAAAGGGAGGGGGGAGGAATAAATAATAGAAATAAGAAAACTTGTAATAAAGGAAACTTAATAAAGGAAAGTAGGGGACATAGGGTAAAAAACAAAAAGGAATCAACAATTAAGGACTTACTAAAATGAACTAAATTTAGCAACTTCATTTTAGGGAAAGTTATTAAAAGCATGTAAGGGGATCTAGGAACACCTAGGAGTAATTTTAGGAGAGACTCTAGGTGGGTGAGGGAAATGAGTCTTTTAAATTTTTAAAGAAAATATTTTTTGGAGAAACGTGGGGGATGAGTGACACTTTGACGGCAGAGAATTTTTAGAGGATTGTCTTTAAAACTTAAATTGATAATGATTTAGGGAAAGTAGGTGGGTCTCGAATTTCTATAAAAGAAGGGGAAGATGAGGAAGAAAGGGGGGAACGATTAGCGTAATGTTACGCTGCTGGATTGTGGCTTGGTTGGTTCCTTGTGAGGAGTTGGGAATTTCTCAGCTGTATTGGAGTGGTAGCTCAGCCTTGGAGGAAAGCTGAGAAGCTAGTCGTATCTCTGGATCTTCTGTGGCCCCTTTGCGGCTTGGGGGGCTAAGGGGGAAGCAGAGTACCCCTAGCGATTGGCTGGGAGGTATAGGTGTAGTCTCTACGGTCGACAAGGGGGAGTGGAACGGAGCAGGAGCGACACGGAGCGCGGACGATGCACGAGGACAGCATTGAGGCAACGGTATGGTTTGTTTTTTTTATTGGTAGAATAGGATGAATTATGAATATGCTGATATCAAAATTATGGGCTGCGATTGGATTTAATGGTTGTCATATTTGTCTACTCTGCGATTATAAGCGTAGCTTCTACATTTGTTGTTTTTCTTATTATTTAAAATTCTCTCGTGATAAGTATGGTGGGAAACTTTGTACATATTTTTACTCTATGGATTTTTGGGGAATAGAATGCAAAGTTTAGTTGCTGAGGAACCTCCCATATCGAAATCGGTTACTGATGCCAATGCCTTTGTGAAAAAGGTTCTTTTCTGTTATTTAGAACAAAAAGAGAACAACCATTGATCTCGCTCGCCCCCTTTTCTGCATCAAGCCTCGTAGATGCCGTGCCCTTTTTTTTATTTTTCTGTGTTAGTCAGCCCTGATTGTGTCGCATAATTTCTCCCCTCTCCTCCGCAAGTCATTACCACTGTTATTTATGGAAATGGGAACTATGATTGGGGTTCGCGGTGATGGAAATCGTTTGGGCATTCCGTTTTACATTATAGCTGTAAATTCATTGAGTCGATTGCCCTTCTGTTCTTGTAAATCGTTCTGGCCATGCGTGTTACCTTGGGTTGCTGTAATTTCGTGGGTGCATTACAGTTTTTCTCTTGTAATTTGTCTGGCGATTCATTTCGTTCTATTGCTGTAAATTCGTGAGTGAATTGTCATCCTGTTCCTGCAATAGTTCTGGCATTTCCCATGTGGTTCCCTACATTTTTTTTGGGGGTCTGCATTTGATGTTAACCCTCCCTATGTTTTCTAAACTCTGTCTGCGCTTTTATTAAGTCAAACCTCTGTGTTTCGTGTGCATGGTGGTGGCGTTGGGTATAGTAACCCACTCTGGTAACAACCCCCTCACGACAGATCACGCCTTGCAAATTTTCGTGTGACTTTCCGTGGGTATTTTATGTTTTCTGTGGGCGAATTCCTCTGACTGTGGGCATGTTACTCCAAGTGTGAACTGACTTGTGTGTTCATTTTGTTTTATATTTACTGTGTGCATTCTTAATTCAGAATGCGTGGTATAGGATGTGTGCGTGTATTTCTGCGTTGAGGTTTGGGGGCGTTGGTACAGATGTGTGCGTTGTTTCTGCGTTTTGTTGGGTGCGTTTTATTACTGCATTGCACAGTAGTCGCCAATAACTAAGACCGGGTCTCATATAGAGCCTATGATTGGCCATTAAATTACCCAGGTTATCTCCAGGGAGAACGCTATGGGTAAGTTTTTAATTTTATCCATAACCCTTGCTGCCTTGCCTCCTTTCGATTTTAAAATTCCTTCACCCTTCCCGTTGATTGGTAGCTGGTTAATCAATCCACCTATAATCAAGGTCATCCACTGTCCCTTTATTTACGTTTGTTTCTGGATGACCGGTGCCCATGGGCAGCACTGGGTAAGTTTGGTCAGACAGCGCAGGGGAGGGAATTCACTAATTATATTTTCGACTGTTATGATTCATAGTTATTTAGATTCTATATAAAACTAAGCTATACTCTAATATAGCAATGGAAACTGTACTGTAGGAGGACAACAAGTGTCTGTATTTTCATGATATTGTTATAATTTATTATAATGAATATTAAATTGTAATGTTGATTAATTCAGGGAGATTTCGAATGATAAGTTGATGATCTTTTAGGCAATAAGTTAGAAGGTTTAATTTGAATGATAGTATTACTATGATTATTAAATTATAATAATAAAGTGCCTTGTGTATAATAATAAAAAATTATTCTTGTTATGATTGTGGAACTAGAACCTTAAGGATTGCCACGTTTATTAATTCATGGTGATGTCATTATAATTTTAATTGGAAATTGGTTAGTGAAATTGCAAGGTCATCATTTTGTAAATGTAATATTAAAAATTTATTATGAAATTAGATGGCGAAATTGCAAGGTCTTGATATTATAAATGAGATAAAGGCTAGCACTAAGGTGATGTTATCATAATTCTTCTTGGGAAATTAGTTAGTGAATGTGCAAGATCTGTATATTATAAATGTAATGACGTTGTTATTTTAAGTTGAAAGTTGTTGATAATATGCCTTTAATTATGATGTTGATGTTATTTTAAGTTGCAAGGTTATTATAATGATAGGTAATGGCACAGGCTGTAATTTAGTGTTGTTGTAATATACATGGAGAATTTCATTAAAATACATTGTTATTGCATTATAAAATGCGAGTCTAAGGTTGGTGTTGATGACTTGATCGGTAATTTGTTGTCATTTAATTGTGAGTTATTGTAAAATGAGATGATGCCAATGTTAATTTATTGTAAGGTTATTGAAGTCTCGTGGTTAGTGACGACACTTAAATGTAAGGTTCTGGAAACTGAGAACAATCTTTTTATGATTCAGAAAGAGGGGGATTGGAATTAATCAAATGTACTTAAATTAAGAATGGGATGGTAACTCGTCGAGCTTAGAAGTTAAACGGAGTCTTTGGTCTATAAGTAATGTCATTCGGGTCTTAGATAAATGCCCTGTCATATAATTGATTGGATGCTCATTTAATTATTGTTGTGCTTGGATGTATGATTTTCTTGCTGTGGTTGGTAACTATTGTCATTTTCAGTGCCCGGTCATAATAATGGTTGTTGCAGTCTGAGTCCGGGTCTTGTGCCTTCCATAGTAGACGTGGCTTCTCTTTTGTCTATTGTTGCACTGGGTTGTAATAATTGGTTGATTGGACTGTTGTGTCGGGCGGGATGTAGACACCTCCATGTTCCTCAGAACAGTCGCCAGCCCTGAGACCTTAAATGGTTAAAATCGATGGGAACCTGGGCTTGAACATTGATTATGTGTCTTCGAGGTCCTAACCTTGCAGGGTAGGACTGGCAGGTGGTCAGTTTTACTTTTGTCGTGGTTCGTCGTATCTTCCAATTTTTCCAGTGATTTCTGTGTGTGTGTGATTTTCCTGTGTAAAGAATCCAGTGCTGTATCAAGAATCTCGGGCCCTTTAAAGGCAGGGTTTCCACTCTTGCGACACCCCTGACGGAGGTTTCTAGTTTCTGCCTAAGCAGTCGGCCAGGAGCCTATTTGACCTTCTCACTCTCCAGAGCAGAGAACTAATATTAAACGCCCTGCTTTCCTCTGCAGAAATAGAAAACCCTATTACCATGGATTCTTCCCTCTGTGTTCTTACTGTGCATCCCCAGTATGTCATTAAATGTTTGCATTCTGTGCCTTATGCCTATGGTCGTATATTGTTGCAATTACTCATTGTGTGCCTTCAGTCTTCTTGTGATGAACATTGTGGTTGCGTTTTGTTAATCGTCGAGTGGCGACGTAGAGTCAAGTGTGTTTGTTACTTATACATGCACTCACACACCTTAAACAAAAAAAAATTTGGCACCTGTTATTAGAGTGGTTGTCGTAACGAGGAGGTCGTTACATATGGTATCAGAGCGGGTTGACCCGCGACTTGGGATTCGCTACGGCTTTCGTTGTCACAATTGATTTTATTATACTGTTGTTGATCGAGTTGATTGCGTGTGTGCAGGTGATCATGGTTAGAGGATGCCACAGAGGTAGATGACGTGGTGCTAGGGGAGGAGGCGTGATGCCTCCACTAACATCCAAGCCCGAGGGGTCTAACCCCCAGGGAGGTGAGCAGGTTCTCGGACAGGAGCAGATAGCAGTTGGAGACGTTGTTGGGATGATGAGATCTTTTCAGCGCATGTTCGAGGCGCTGATCAGCCGATTGGACAAATATGAGGCCAGGGAGCTGGCACCTACTGAGGTTCCGCCGCGTGCACCAGCCGTTACAGGTAACATTCATCGTGAACTCAAGAAGGTGAAATTTTCTGAGTTCTTTGGTGCCTCGGATGGCACAGCCGCCGAGGCATGGTTGGAGAATATGGCAATGTGCTTCGCACTTCGCGATTATACCTCCAACATGAAGGTCCGCATGGCGGTCTTTCAACTAAAGGGGAGAACTCTTCTATGGTGGAAGACGCTCCTGCCGTAGCTGAACATGGCCGTTGAAGACGTGTCATGGGAGTTGTTCGAGGAACGGTTCTGAGAGAGGTATATTTCAGAGGAATTCATTGAGTGTTAGCTCAATGAGTTCAACACTTTACGACAGGGAGGTCGTACGATGCCCGAGTACGAGGCACGTTTTATGGAGCTTCTCTGGTATGCTCCGCACCTTAACACTGATAAGCTCAAGGTCGACAGGTTCGTGTTTGGACTTAACGGTAGCCTGCATGCAAAGGTTAGGATCTTGATGCCTCAAACCTTGCACGACGTTGTCCAAAAGGCCCTCATAGCAGAAGAGGAGATTATCAGTGGGGGTTAGACCAGGACTCCATCGAGACCAGCAGGGCAGGGTTCCTCTGGTACACCGTGGCACCAGACACTGACAAGACCTACGTCGGGATATCGTGGCTTCCAGAGAGGATCCACTTTTACTACACCCCGATGATCGTTGCCTCAGCAGCGAGCACCTTATCGGGGACAACAACACCAACAACAGCGTCGCCCGCAACAGCAACAGTTTAGGCCTGTTCAGCAGAACAGAGCTGGGTTCCAGGCTGGTGGGCCGTCATCTTCTACTTCGGGTACGAGGACTACTGGGCTGAAGAAGGGGTGTTGGATATGTGGGGAGCCACACTACCAGCGTGATTGTCCTATGGAGAGGACCGGAGTTTTCGGATTAGCCGGACCCACTACAGTGGGAGATATGGGCAAGGCCCATCGGATTCACGCAGCGGTGAATAACTGCCAGGCAGAGCACCAGTCAACTGTGCTCGAGATGACAGGTATTGTCGTTGACTAGACCCTTAGTATTTTGATAGACCCAGGTGCTACTGAGAGTTTCATTTCTGGTGCAGCACTAAAAAGGATTAAGGTAAAGGTAGTCGAACATGACGAGTTTAGCTTCATGGAAATGGCTTCAGGAGCCAAACAGAAGGTTGGAGGAAAGATTACGGGCTGTGCCCTTAACCTGGGAGAGTTTTTCATGGGGGTCAACTTGTACGTCATGATCTTAGGATCTTATGACGTTGTGATCAGTATGGATTGGTTGGAAACGCATGAGGCGATACTAAACTGTAAGACGAAGAGGTTGAGCTTGGTCGATGATGAAGGACATAGACGGGTGATTGTAGGACAAAACCAGGGAGTATCCTTGAGGTTTGTCTCTTCCTTACAGTTACGAAAGAGTATGCGCAAGGGGTGCAAGATTTATGCGATCCTTGCACTAAACGAAAAGGGAGTAGCAAAAGGTCTAGAACACCTTCCGGTGGTGAAGGAGTTTGCGGATGTGTTTCCAGAGGAGCTACCTGGGATGTCACCGGAAAGAGAATTGGAGTTTACTATAGACCTAAAACCGGGGACCGAACCGATAGCAAGAACTCCTTATCGGATGTCGACCCCAGAGTTGCAAGAGTTGAGAATGCAACTGAAGGAGTTGCTGGTCCTGGGACTGATACGTCCTAGTGTGTCACCGTGGGGTGCACCGGTTATTTTCATTCGAAAAAAGGATGGATCGTGGAGGCTTTGCATTGACTACCATCAACTGAACAAGGCTACGATCAAACATCAGTATCCCTTACCAATAATTGACGATCTGTTCGATCAAATGAAGGGTGCGACGGTGTTCTCCAAGATCGATTTGCGATCACGGTATCACCAGTTACGGATCAAGGAGGATGACGTCCCTAAGACCGCCTTTAAGATGATATTTGGACCTTACGAGTTTATTGTTTTACCTTTTGGATTGAAAAATGCCCCAGGGGTATTCATTAGTTTGATGAACGGGGTGTTCCGTGAGTACTTGGACAAGTTCATGCAAGTATTCATTGACGATATTTTGATCTACTCTTGGACGACGGAGGAGCATGACAAGAACTTGCGCTTGGTACTACAGTGTTTGCGAGAGCACAAATTGTATGGGAATTTTTCCAAATTCTCTTTTTATCAATCGAAGATTCACTACTTAGGGCATGTCATCTCCGGTGAAGGCATCTCCCTGGATCCAGCAAAGGTTGAGGCTATTATGAAATGGCCTACGCCAATGAATGTCACTGAAGTGCATAGTTTTATGGGTTTGGAAAGATACTATCGACGGTTTGTCGAGGGATTTTCGAAGAAAGCAAATCCGATCACGGAATTGCAGAAGAAAAATAAGAAGTTTGTTTGGACCGAGAAATGCGCGGAAGCATTTCAAAGGCTTAAGGAGTTGTTGAACACAACACTGATACTAAAGGTCCCTGACATGGACGCAGAATTCTTGGTATGCACTAATGCATCCAAGTAAGGTTTAGGCGAAGTCTTGATGCAAGACGGACGAGTGATTGCTTACATTTCGAGAAAACTGAGAAGGCATGAGGAGAATTATGCGACGCACGATTTGGAGTTATTAGCCATCGTTTATGCCTTGAAGGTTTGGAGACACTACCTCGTTGGATGAAAATTTGAATTAAGGACTGATCATTGTGGACTACAACACACTTTTATGCAAAACGACCTGAATGCGCGACAACGGCATTGGTCGGAATTGCTTAGCGAGTACGGCTTTGAGATTACTTACATAAAGGGAACAGTGAACTGAGTGGCGGATGCTTTGAGTCGGAGGCCACGCATATTTTCGGTGTTGCCTCTTCAGACGAATCTACGTGAGAAGATTCTCACTTTACAGCGAGACGATGATTGGTACAAAGAAGTCGAGGATTTTATCAGACTAAACACAATGATGGTACCGCGATATGAAGGATTTTCTTTTGATAGCGATGGGTTATTGAGGTTTAGAGGTCAGATTTACGTACCACCAAACGACGAGTTGTGGATGTTGATCCTGAGCGAGGCTCATAGAGCAGTTTACATGGCTCACCAGGAGTCATGAAGATGAGGGCGGACCTTAAACCCTTATTCTTCTAGAAGGGAATGAAGGTCGACATAGTCAACTTTGTGGCTAGCTATCTCGAGTGTCAGTAGGTAAAGGCTGAACATAGACACCCGATAGGATTACTTCAACCACATGCCATTCTGGAATCAAAATGGGAAGTTATTTCGATGGATTTTATTATGGGATTGCCACTGACGGCAAGGAGACACAACTCGATTTTTGTAGTAGTAGACACTCTGAAGAAAAGTGCTCACTTTATTCTTGTGCATACGACGTATCAGGCACCTGACATAGCAAGAGTTTTCATAAGTGAGATTGTGAGGCTGCATGGCGTGCCTAAGAGGATTATACCCGATCGAGGATCGGTGTTTACTGGACGATTTTGGACGAGTTTCCAAGAGGCCTTAGGAACTCAACTTAACTTTAGTACTGTGTATCACCCAGAGACTGATGGACAGACAGAACGAACGAACCAAACCTTGGAAGACATGTTGCGCATGTACATGATGGACCAACAAAAGCGTTGGGAGGAATTCTTACCTCTAGTAGAGTTCTCTTACAACAACAGTTGCCAGAGCACCATTAAGATGGTGCCTTTTGAGTTCCTTTATGGGCGACCGTGTCGGACGCCCTTGAGTTGGGATCGTCTTGAGGATAGGGTCCTGGTTGGACCAGAAGCGATCCAAGAAATGGAAGAGCAAATGGAAACCATAAGACAATGGATTAAAGAAGCACATGATCGACAGAAAAGTTATGTCGATGCGCACCGAGTCGACCGTAGTTACAAGGTTGGCGATCGAGTCTTCTTGCAGGTTAAACCGCATAAGAGTTCGATCAAGTTTGGAAAGGGAGCTAAACTCTCTCCTAGGTTCGTGGGACCTTTTGAGATTGTGGAGAGAAAGGGGCATGTGGTCTATCGACTAGCCTTGCCTGATTCTTTGAGGCGTATGCACGATGTTTTTCATGTATCTGTTTTGAGACATTATATTAGTGATCCTACACACGTGATTAACATGAGTTCCTTGCAGGTATCGGACGAGGGAGCACTCACAGCTGATCCAGTCTGCATTTTAGATCATCACGTTCGACAGTTACGACGTCGAATGGTAGATCAGGTCAAGGTCTAGTGGGACAATTATAGTCCGCACTCGACGACCTGGGAGGACGCATATGATATGCGCCAACAGTTTCCATTTTTGTTTGATAGATAGACTTATGATACTGTGGTACATTTATTTCGGCATTTATACTGAGAAACTTCGGGATGAAGTTTAGACCAAGAGGGGGGTGTATGTAACATCTCGCTCTGGCGCACTTAGAAAACTTATTCTTTGAGGACACTTGCTCGCAAGTGATCTGGATTTTTATGATGATAAAACATTTATCCTTGATGATGATGCGTTATGATAGATGACATGATGTTTTACTTCTTTGA
>ML800140.1:350740-389930 GCA_009831015.1 Picea engelmannii
ATAGAAATAAGGAAACTTGTAATAAAGGAAACTTAATAAAGGAAAGTAGGGGACATAGGGTAAAAAGCAAAAAGGAATCAACAATTAAGGACTTACTCAAATGAACTAAATTTAGCAACTTCATTTTAGGGAAAGTTATTAAAAGCATGTAAGGGGATCTAGGAACACCTAGGAGTAATTTTAGGAGCGACTCTAGGTGGGTGAGGGAAATGAGTCTTTTAAATCTTTAAAGAAAATATTTTTTGGAGAAACGTGGGGGATGAGTGACACTTGGACGACAAAGAATTTTTAGAGGATTGTCTTTAAAACTTAAATTAATAATGATTTAGGGAAAGTAGGTGGGTCTCGAATTTCTATAAAAGGAGGGGAAGATGAGGAAGAAAGGGGGGAACGGTTAGCATAATGTTACGCTGTCGGATTGTGGCTTGACTGGTTCCTTGTGAGGAGTTGGGAATTTCTCAGTTGTATTGAAGTGGTAGCTCAGTCTTGGAGGCAAGCTGAGAAGCTAGTCATATTTCTGGATCTTCTGTGGCCCCTTTGTGGCTCGGGGGGATAAGGGGGAAGTAGAGTACCCCTAGCGATTGGCTGGGAGGTATCGGTCTAGTCTCTACGGTCGGCGAGTGGGAGCAGCGTGGAGCAGGAGCGACACAGAGCGCGGACGACGCACGAGGACAGCGTTGAGGCAACGGTATGGTTTATTTTTTTTATTGGTAGAATAGGATGAATTATGAATATGCTGATATCAAAATTATGGGTTGCGATTGGATTTAATGGATGTCCTACTTGTCTACTCTGTGATTATAAGCGTAGCTGCTACATTTGTTGTTTTTCTTATTATTTAAAATTCTCTCGTGATAAGTATGGTGGGAAACTTTGTACAGATTTTTACTTTATGGATTTTTGGGAAATAGAATGCAAAGTTTAGCTGCTGAGGAACCTCCCATATCGAAATCGGTTACTGATGCCAATGCCTCTGTGAACAAGGTTCTTTTATGTTATTTAGAACAAAAAGAGAACAACCATTGATCTCGCTCACCCCCTAATCTGCGTCAAGCCTGGTAGATGTCGTGCCCTTTTTTTTATTTTTCTGTGTTAGTCATCCCTGATTGTGTCACATAATTTGTCCCCTCTCCTCTGCAATTCATTACCACTGTTATTTCTGGAAATGGGAACTATGATTGGGGTTCGCGGTGATGGAAATCGTTTGGGCATTTTGTTTTACATTATAGCTATAAATTCGTTGAGTGGATTGCCCTTATGTTCTTGTAAATTGTTCTGGCCATGCGTGTTACCTTGGGTTGCTGTAATTTAGTGGGTGCATTACCGTTTTGTTCTTGTAATTTGTCTGGCGATTCGTTTCATTCTATTGTTGTAAATTCGTGAGTGAATTGTCATCCTGTTCCTGCAATAGTTATGGCATTTCCCATGTGGTTCCCTGCATTTTTTTTGGGGGGTCTGCGTTTGATGTTAACCCTCCCTGCGTTTACTAAACTCTGTCTGTGCTTTTATTAACTCAAACCTCTGCGTTTTGGGTGCATGGTGGTGGCGTTGGGTATAGTAACCCGCTCTGGTAACAACCCCCTCATGACAGATCACGCCTTGCAACTTTTCGTGTGACTTTCCGTGGTTATTTTAAATTTTCTGTGGGGGAATTCCTCTGACTGTGGGCATGTTACTCCAAGTGTGAACTGTCGTGTGTGTTCATTTCATTTTATATTGACTGTTTGCGTTCTTAATTCAGAATGCGTGGTACAGGATGTGTGCGTGTATTTCTGCATTGAGGTTTAGGGGCGTTAGTACAGACGTGTGCGTTGTTTCTGCATTTTGTTGGGTGCGTTTTATTATTGCATTGCACAGAAGTCACCAATAACTAAGGCCAGGTCTCATATAGAGCCTGTGATTGGCCATTAAATTACCCAGGTTATCGCCAAGGAGAAAGCTATGGCTAAGTTTTTAATTTTATCCATAACCCTTGCTGCCTTGCCTCCTTTCGGTTTTAAAATGCCTTCGCCCTTCCCATTGATTGGTAGCTGGTTAATCAATCCAACTATAATCAATTTCGGCCACTGTCCCTTTATTTACGTTTGTTTCTGGATGACCCGTGCCCATCGGCAGTGCTGGATAAGTTCGGTCAGACAGCGCAGGGGAGGGAATTCACTAATTATATTTTCGACTGTTATGATTCATAGTTATTTAGATTCTATATAAAACTAAACTGTACTCTAATACAGCATTGGAAATCGTACTGTAGGAGGACAACAAGTGTCCTTATTTTCATGATATGGTTATAATTTATTATAATGAATATTAAATTGTAATGTTCATTAATTCAGGGAGATTTCGAATGATACGTTGATGATCTTTTAGGCAATAAGTTAGAAGGTTTAATAAAGTTCCTTGTGTATAATAATAAACAATTATTCTTGTTATGATTATGGAACTAGAACCTTAAGGATTGCCACGTTTATTAATTCATGGTGACGTCATTATAATTTTAATTAGAAATTGGTTACTGAATTTGCAAGGTCATCATTTTGTAAATGTAATATTAAAATTTTATTATGAAATTAGATGGCGAAATTGCAAGGTCTTGATATTATAAATAAGATAAAGGCTAGCGCTAAGGTGATGTTATCATAATTCTTCTTGGGAAATTAGTTAGTGAATGTGCAAGATCTGTATATTATAAATGTAATGACGTTGTTATTTTAAGTTGAAAGTTATTGATAATATGCCTTTAATTATGATGTTGATGTTATTTTAAGTTGCAAGGTTATTATAATGATAGGTAATGGCACAGGCTGTAATTTAGTGTTGTTATAATATACATGGAGAATTTCATTAAAATACATTGTTATTGCATTATAAAATGCGAGTCTAAGTTTGGTGTTGACGACTTGATCAGTAATTTGTTGTCATTTAATTGCGAGTTATTGTAAAATGAGATGATGCCAATGTTAATTTATTGTAAGGTTATTGAAGTCTCATGGTTAGTGACGACACTTAAATGTAAGGTTCTGGAAACTAAGAACAATCTTTTTATGATTCAGAAAGAGGGGGATTGGAATTAATCAAATGTACTTAAATTAAGAACGGGATGGTAACTCGTCGAGCTTAGAAGTTAAACGGAGTCTTGGGTCTGTAAGTAATGTCATTCGAGTCTTAGATAAATGCCCTGTCATATAATTGATTGGATGCTCATTTAATTATTGTTGTGCTTGGATGTATGATTTTCTTGGTGTGGTTGGTAACTATTGTCCCTTGAGTCATTTTCAGTGCCCGGTCATAATAACGGTTGTTGCAGTCTGAGTCCAGGTCTTGTGCCTTCCATAGTAGACGTGGCTTCTCTTTTGTCTACTGTTGCACTGGGTTGTAATAATTGGTTGATTGGACTGTTGTGTCAGGAGGGATGTAGACACCTCCATGTTCCTCAGAACAGTCGCCATCCCTGAGACCTTAAATGGTTAAAATCGATGGGAACCTGCGCTTGAGCGTTGATTATGTGTCTTGGAGGTCCTAACCTTGCAGGGTAGGACGGGCGGGTGGTCAGTTTTACTTTTGTCGTGGTCCGTCGTATCTTCCAATTTTTCCAGTGATTTCTCTGTGTGTGTGATTTTCCTGTGTAAAGAATCCAGTGTCGTATCAAGAGTCTCGGGCCCTTTAAAGGCAGGGTTTCCACTCTTGCGACACCCTTGACGAAGGTTGCTAGTTTATGCCTGAGCAGTCGGCCAGGAGCCTATCTAACCTTCTCACTCTCCGGAGCAGAGAACTAAGATTAAACGCCCTGCTTTCCTGTGCAGAAATAGTAAACCCTACCACCATGGATTCTTCCCTCTGTGTTCTTACTGTGCATCCCCAGTATGTCGTTAAATGTTTTCATTGTGCGCCTTATGCCTATGGTCGTATATTGTTGCAGTTACTCGTTGTGTGCCTTCAATCTTCTTGTGATGAACATTGTGGTTGCATTTTGTTAATCGTCGAGTGGCGACGTAGAGTCAACTGTGTTTGTTACTTATACACGCGCGCACACACCTTAAACAAAAAAAAAATTGGCACATGTTATTAGAGTGGTTGTCGTAACGAGGAGGTCGTTACAAAACTCACCATAATCACAACCAAACCTTGATACCAAATAATTGAAATTTCTCCATCATACAAATTTACATGAAGAATTATGCATAACACGTTAACAATACTG
Organism: Picea engelmannii; assembly: GCA_009831015.1. Classification (NCBI taxonomy): domain Eukaryota; kingdom Viridiplantae; phylum Streptophyta; class Pinopsida; order Pinales; family Pinaceae; genus Picea; species Picea engelmannii. The sequence goes on from ML800140.1 coordinate 354,939, forward strand.
ACAAGTATATATACAGAGAGATTCTATCACATTACAATAATTAGCACAACAATACATAATGTAACAAAAACAAAACACATATCTTCATACCTTCATACCTTAGACTAGCTTCATACCTTAGACGTTCCTCCCAACCATAGAATTTATTTCTCTAATTCTCTCAGTAGTAGGTCACCCCCAATCAGGGCATATGACTCCACTAGGGAAAAATCTTATCTAAAGCTAGCTATGGTCTCCCAAACAATGTAGGTATTATCTAGCCAAGGTACCAAACTCCAACAACAATTACAACCTACAACTTTGCATTCTTGATCAGTTTGGTATAATATCCCCCTCCAATCGATGACTCATTAGGCCACAAGACTCCCATATGATATAGTCAACAAAGAAAAGGGGATTCAATGTATCAAATCCTAAAGACATATTAAATAAAATAAAAAATTATATTTTAATAAAGTAAGGGTTCAATTTGGTTAAAGATGGATGATCTATAATAATCAAAGAACAAGAATAAATAGAGTGGGTATCCTATCTTCTTGGCATTATTATTTGATATCTTATTGAGTTTTTATTGACATCTAAATTTGTTAGGACTGAAATGGTAACCTCACGATGATATGAATTCCCCTAGGTTTTTAAAGAGGTGGTACTCCTCTTTGACTAAAATATATATCTTGAATATCTTGGATTAGGAGAGTGCTACACAACAAACACTATAACTTTATTGCTTGCGATTATGAAATAAAACGGTTTTTCAATAACCTGATCTGATCTTTGTGAGAAGAAAAAAAAAATTCAATAAGGAATGATTGAACAAGGGCTTCAACAACATAATTTCATTTTAATCGACATCACATACACAACCTTCTTAATAACATATAAATACATTCATATCTTCTTCACAATAAATAAGAGAGAATGATTTGATCATCTCAAAGAATTTTAACAGAGTACTTCTATTAGTAAGAAAGATAATTTGATAGGTCAATCTAAAATATCTTATAGTAAAAAATCAAAGTTATAAGATACAATTAAGATCAACCTCGAAGCAATTATTTGTGGATTTTATTCATGAACATTTTTATTCATTAAAAAATATTTAATAGCCATGTATGTGGTTGCAAATACTCCATGATCATACAAGAAAATTCTTTCGAAGAATGGAATAAGAACACTCAAGATCTCATCCTTGTGCCCAACTTAGAAATTCAAGCATAAAGATATAAGAAATGGTGTAGAAAAAGAGAAAGAGTGTTGAAGATGGAGATGTCTCTTAATTGATGAGAATCTTGGTTGTACATTCATGGTTGTGCCTTATTCTTCCATGCTCCTCTGACAAATATGATTCTTCCAACTCTTGATAAAGCTTCTCTTTTGTCTTTAATATAAGATTTTCTAACTACTTGAGTGGTTAGGGTTTCTTCTCTCATGAATTTTCCATACAGGTTTCTTCTTGAAAAATTCCCTTGAATTAATTCTTAATTAAGCCTTCCTTAATGAACTCACATCATTAATATACACATATTTAAAATGGGTCCCTTTTCCTTTTTAATAAAAGTTTATAAATAAACATTTATTTTCACAATTTAAATAATTTCTCATTTTAAATAGGAAGACTGTGTTTTAATTTTATGAGAATTATAATTAACTTTTTATCCATGGAAATCACTTCTGGTGTGATCATCAATTTACTATATTTACAACGATACAAATGTTTCACAAATCTGTCGCCCGAATATCAAGATATGAGCTCATAAATCTAAGTTGTCACACAGGCCCGTTAAAAATGAATCTAACTAATATTTTAATTTCTATGAAAAAACGTATCACCTTTCAATGCTTGAAACGTATACCAACATCTTCTATGTCAAAATACATTTCCAATGGTATAATCTTTGTGCCATTTTGACATCCAGAGCTCAAGTTATGGCATTTGCAAGATTAAGGCTCAATGATCATTGATCAAAATTGATGGGCAAATGTGGAACCTTGGATGAAATTCATCCTTCTCTGCATGAAATTCGACTTTTGGGAATAAATCCTCATCCCACATGCATTGGGATGTTTTAATATTCAAAATTTATAATACTAAGTGGGTAATACACTTATTAAGAAACAAAGAGAGATTGTGGAGAGCCACGGGACATGCCCTTAGAAAATTGTTGAATAAAATAATAACTTTGCATGCTAAGTCACTTATGAATATTCCATTCATGTACTTCCATGTGTCATCTCATGATAGGCTAGTAATATCCACATGTAACCAATAAAACTACTATTTGTCACCATTGGTAACCTACCATGTGGAACCATCCATTAATTGTCATGTGGCAAGGAATGAGTGGTTGATATGTGGAAAATTCTTATTGGTAGGTGGTGAAATGGAGGAAAATTAAGAAAAAAAGATTAAGTATAGGAGAACGTACAAGAGACTAAGTGAGGGAGTAAGAGAATGGTGATTTTTCTTACTTTAAAGAGGAGAGGTGAATGATCCCATGAGTCTGCCAACCCTCAAACCCGACAAACTCATAAAATATTCTAAGGTTTAAAGCATTGAGTGAGAAGAGGGGTAAGAGGAGAAATGGAGGCATCATAGATAGAGAGTGTAATTTGTAGACAACGATTTGGTGGGTGAGGGAGTCTAAGGAGGTGAGGGAATGCATGAGTCAACCAACTCATGAACCCGATGAGGAAATGAGGTACAAGAGTCCTAAAAAAAATACTAAGTGTGGATACTAGTGGAGTGTATCAGAGAAGAGTGAGGTAAAGTATGGAGAGAGAGATGTTGAGTGAAAATTCTAAGTGTTGAGCATGGAATAAGAGAGGAGAGGAGAAGAGTTTCAAAATGAGACTAAGTATGAAAGAGGTAGTAGGAGTAGAGTGGAAAAGAGAAAAATGGTTAAGTATGGAAAGGAGAGGAAGGGAGAGGGGGAAATGGATAAATGGTTAAGAGTGGAGTGTAGTAATGGTAATATGAGAGAAATGAGGTTGTAACGACAACAAAAGAGACAAAACAATAGGTAATTTATTTTGTATTGCTACTTTAGGAAATTGAAACATCATAAAGGAAAACGATATCATTGACACATCATTGGCATATACTAAAGAAACAATAGAATGCATTAATAATAATTTATGACACAGTACCGACACATCATCATCGATCATCAAGGCATTATAGCATTCTACTAAACCAATAGAAGTAATCTAAATTTCAAATGCAAGAGAATGTAAGTACTAAATCCTTCTAGTAATGACATAGGTCAAGGTGCAATAATTTTCTTAATTATTTTTGGACACAACAATTATCTACTTAACCCTCATGCGCACAATTAAATTAATTACCAAATTACAATAATCGTTCTATCTATCGCAGAGGAGGAAGAGGCCAGCATCTACGAAGGGAAGATGAACCCATACAGGGACCACAGAGGGGATATCATTCTCTAGACTTAAATCAGACATCCATTTATTTAAATACATACCCATTGAGCCCATAAAATAAGACCCACTCCTAAATATAAGGTCCCGATCTGATTTATTTTCAAACAAAAAGGCATAAAATCCCTTACGACGAAAGGTTGAGGATATATGATCGTTAATCTTTTTCCTCTAGTTCAAATCCAACCATTCATCCATGGCCCGCAGAGATGGCCACAATATTGTGAACTTCACAATAAGCCCATTTTCATTTAGGCACAGAGCAAAAGGATGAGAGGATGAGGAATGCACGGGAACCATCGGGATTTCATCTAATTTCTTAACAAAAGGGAATGGTGCAGGAATCACCAACTTAATCTAAGATGCAATCAAATCCTAAAACAAAGTAATGTTCAACGGTAGAGGGGACGTCGAGGGCTCCTCCCGTGACCCTCAGGCCATGCCACAATAGCACGATAGATCCACTAGAAAACTTTTGAAAGTTGCATCAGTAGAGAGAAAGTATGACCCAAAAAAAGATAAACTGTCTATTACTTTTATTTTACAAACATATTTTTTAAGATATATTTATTAATATTAACCATCACCAATTTATATTAAATATTAAAGTTATATATTTCCCAAATTAACATATGTTATAATTTTAACATAAGATATGTTATTTATATAATATATGTTATTATATAAATAATATATATTATATATAATAATATATGTTATATATAATATGTTATATATATAATATAAGTTAAATAATTTGACTTAAAAAATATATTTAAATATTTGATTTTAAAACAATTTTAAAAATAAATTCTTCTCAATCAAAAAATTAAATATTTTTCATTGATCAAATAAAAATAAATAAATTTTTATTATTTAAAATATATATATAAATTTTATTTATATAAAAAAAATTAAAATAAATATATTTTAAAAATTGATTACAGAGTTTGAAAGTTTTATATAAATTATATTTTTGAATTTATTAAAATATTTTTCTATTTTATAATAAAAAAGAACACCTTAAACCTCTTAAATTCTGGAAATAAACTTTATCACATTAAACATAACTTGTATGCCTAATATTGATATCCTAACATATCAAATAAATTGGATTAAAACAATAATTAAAGAGAAAAGAAATATTAATTTAGTTGAACAAAGAGGAAATGTTGCTTCTCTCTTTGTAGAAGGGAAGATAATTGTAAAGAAATATTAATTTATGTAACAAAAAAAATCATCATTTCATAGAACATTTAACCTACTACATTACTAACTATCCAATAAAGTAACATAACTACTAACCACATTAACCATTAAAATAACCCAACCTAACTACTAATAATTCATCAAAGTAACCTAAAGTGAAAATGAATTATTGTTTTAATAGCGCATGTACTATCAGTACCCATTCAATTCACCATATTAATTAATTCAAATAAATAGAATATATGGTTACAAGATAATTATGCCAAAGACATATTTTAGTATTAGGTTTTGTAGAAAACCTATCAACTGGTTGACAGGTTTTCCAAAACAACCATCTTTGTTCACCATCTCAGCGTTGTTCAATTATTACCAACTATTACCATTGTACATCAAAACCACGTGTCCCTATCTCTTCCAAAACAACCCTCTTTGTTCACCATTTCATCTTTGTTCAACTACTATCATTGTACTTCAAAACCACCTGTACACCTGTCCCTATCTCTTTCCACCTGTCCCTATCTCTATCTCTTTGAGTTAGTATTTGATAAGTTCGGATCAGATTTTGTTCTACGCCTTTGATTTCTGTATTCTGATAAGGTTAGAGAAGATATTTTTCTACCGCCTCCAATGGCATATCTCCATCATCTGGAAGATATGTTAAAAACCTCTACCTGTTCGAACCATCGCGATTTGAGTGGAGAGCTTACCCTCACTCATGAATTCTAGGGCGAAAAACCTCCTTTCCAAAATTTCATGGCGAAATCATGCGCGTAAAACCTCCTTTCCGAAATTTCATGGCGGAATCATGCCCATGAATAATTGATTTTGCGAACTTCAACGCTTTCCATGAATTATTGAACCCGAGAATTCCAAGCGAACCCCAGTTCTGAGAATTGCAGGGCGAAATCATGAGACTAAAACCTCCGTTCTGAAATTCCTAGGCGAATTCGTGCCCATAAACAATTGAATTTGAGAACTTCAAGGCAAAATCGTTCCCATAAATTATTGAATCCAAGATTTCCAAGCCCAAAAAGCGTATTAAACATAGGTTCTACATAGCATCCTGAAATTGCTTTTCGGACTGGAAATTCCTATTGACCCTTGCTGCGCTTTCTCTGATCCTGTTCATTGGAAAGATTAATTTGTTGGTAGCACTGGCTTTTATTTTAATATAATTTCTATATGTATTCACTGTCGCGGCAAATGAGTTTCTGAGGAAACAAGCCCGGAATTAAAGTGGGATTCAATGACACCCATGCATTCTTTCCCTGGAAGTACTTTTCCTCTCGGTTGTGAAGATGAAGATGATTCCATGTATAGCCCTCTATTGGATTTAGAGTCAACTTCAGGGTGGCTGCTGGTCATAGATGCTTGGAGACTTCATTGCCTCCATGGACGTGGGCGTCAAATGTAGCTATTGTGTCAAACCATAGACTGGCAAAGACAATAGAAGAGATTAGGCCTCTATTGGGTATCTACACCTTGAAAATTATCAATCAAGGTGTTCTTTATGTGGCTTTCTACTGTGTCTTGTGGAATGGCCATTGACAATACCAAGAAAACTGACCATCCCCATAGTGGAAGATTCCCGATGGTCAAAAGGCATTGCAGTGGCATCTGTAACATTGTCACCAATACATTATCATAAATTAGGTGGAAAGGCACTTCATTGTTGTACAAGTTTAAGTGGACAAGATCGATTGACTTTAGCCTTAATAGAATCGCCTAACAGGATGCTGTGCCAAATGAGAGGATATTAGGATATACATACCAAAGGTATCAGTAAACTGTATGGTCCTTATTTTAGGTTATGTTAACATTTCCGCTGAAATACATTTATCGATTTATTGACAACATATTTCGCGAATATTATTATATTATAATATAATTCGAGCAGCAGTTTCGTAAAGTACATTCAAATTAGCCAAATTTAGGGTCCATTTCATTGTTTCCGCTTTAGAATTGCATTGAAGTCTGCAAAATTTGGTCAAACTGATATATAACTTTTCTTATGTAAGTGTGCAGCTCAACAATTTTTGTGTTGAAGTTTTTTTATTTTTATTTGTTTATTTAATTTTTTTTAATTTTATCCATAATTTTATGTTAATTATTTCTTTAACTTTGTTATGAAAGTGTCAACAGGTTTTTTTATTTTTATTTATTTATTTATTTTAAAATTTTTATTTATTAGATCGAACATCAAAGTTATTTTCAAATATTAATATTAATGTTTTAAGGTTATTCACCATTTTATTTTCTTTTGTATCTTTGCTTGCAAAGTAGAATAACCTAAAAAAGATCTATGAAAGTATTTTATGGGATTAATCATATTAACCCAAAAAATAATTGCAACGTGGAATTATCTGAAAGAAAGATCTATCAAGGTACATCACATTGACAGTTTGCATACATGGAGGGATCAGATTGACAGTTTGCATACAAGCATTTTTATACCTGCAATGCATTTTGTGTATGCATTTCTATGTTTTATCGTGAAAAAAAGTTAATACCTAAACATGTAAATGTGCCATGATTCTCATTGAGCTCAATGCATTTCATGTATGAGTACATGTTGCCTTAATTATATTGCATCCATGGAGGTAAATAGTGAATTAAAAAATATTATATATATATATAATTAATTAATTGTATTGTATTGTAAAATAAAATAGAAATGCATCTTTGCATTTATCACTCTTATGTTTATTTAATTTATTAATATTCATGATCCAAACATTATTTAGTTTGACTAAATGCATTCAAACACAATACACCACATTAATCATCAATCTAAATTTCCTACTCCATAAGTTATTACATACCTTAATTATTTTCCTACTCCTTAAGTTATTAAATACCTTAATTATATGAAGTTAGGTTATTATGGTCAATTTTCAGCCATTAACTTGGCTTAGTCTCAAAAAATCATACAAATGGTTCCAAAAACTCATCCAAATAGTTTGTTACTATCCAAGATATAAATGATTATGCCTATCACCACATTTGGAATGACACTCTGCCACACAATTGATATATGTTGAATAATATACAATTGTTGAAGACTTATATCAAATTTGTATAAATAAGATACTTTGAAGATAAAATTTGATGTAATTCAATCATTTTATCAACTAAGATATCTCTGAATTTATCATTTCATTTTAAAACTTTTGTCTTAATATATTTACAAAAGACTCTCTATAATATTTTTTATTGATTCAAGAACTTTCAAAAAACATGTATGTATTCCACTACCACCCCAAAATGCTATGGGTGTTTGAAAAAAAATAAACACAACAATTTACCTACATAAAATCTCTATTCTATTATTTTTCTTACTTTTCTTCACACCACCCTTTTATTACTTTGAAGCATTCTCATTCTTCCATGCAACCAAAAACACTCAAATCGTACACTATCGGGCATAAGGTATGTCTATGAGAATAATCATTATGCTCATTATGCTCACCATGAAGGCTTTGTCTATGAGAAGGCTATCTATGAGAAATATTATATTAGGAGGTGTTGAATGGATCTTAAGAAAGCGGTGAAGGCAGGTGGTGTAGAAGGTACTTGAAGAAGGAAAAGTAGTACACTCCCACCATCATCCAGCTCAAAATTCCTTGTCCTAAAAACTTTGGTTATTCTCATCATCCATAACTCTTCCCCTTAATTCATCCCCAAGGAAACTGCCCACCTAACCAAAACCCTATTGTCCAATGCATACTCTCTCTCTTCAAATCAGACTCAACCAATATCTTATATCCAAAATTACCTCTCCCTCATCCCCTCATTGTGCTCTCATCTATCTATCTTATATCCAGATCAGATAACAATGTATCTATATATCAATGACAAGCTTCCCTCACATTGTATTTATTAATATATTAATGGTTATATATCTTTTTAGTTAGTAAAAAATATGATAATTAACAAACCTTTCTTTTATTTTTTCATAAAAAAATAAAATATTAAAGTTAACTAATTCTTTTCTTATATTTCATAAGATTTAATAAACTAAATTGATTTCTTCATCATAATATCTTAACAATATTACATTTCATTATAAAATTTTACCACAACCAAATATTATTTTATAATTTTTTAATCCAGGCCTTTTTAACTAACAAAGATACCGAAGCGCCCGAGTTCTTTAAACCCCAAGCTACACAGCGGTTGCTTATCACGATTTATCTCGCTTGCCTTCTCCTTTTATAGCGCCGTTGATATAGAGAAGCGTGCCTCTTTGTTTCTTCATTTTGGGTTTTTTTCCATTTCTGTGCTTTCGAGCTCCAGGAGGTCCGCCTTTCGATCCCCACTGCATCAGTTTTCTGCAACAATGCCTCCTCGTGTTGAAAAGAAGAATGCCGGGACAACCTCGCAGCGAAAAACAGCGGATAAGGCTCCCAGCAAATCCACCAAGACCCCGGCCAAGCCCGTGAGCTCTACCACACCGGAGGCAGAGCCCGAGGAGGTCGAGAATGCAGAGGCGARGCCCTTGCCCACTGTTGAAACTCCGAAAGCCGAAGAGAAAGCCGTCGAGCCATTTCAAGATTTGAACGAACCAAGTATCGAAGCCGAGCCGGAGAAAGAAATTCCCGTAGACGATGCGAAGGTGGAGGACATAGAGATCAAGGAAATGAAGGCTGTAATGCACAAAGCASAGCATAATCTGCGTAAGGATAAAGAACATCAGGATGAGCCGGCTGAAAATAATGTAGTCACTGGTGAGAGGAGCCATGGAAATGAAGCTGCTGAAGAAGCAGGATGCCGTGAAGAGGATCTGAAGGGAGACGGAGGTGATGAGCAACATGATATGGAAATTCCTGCCATGGTCAATGAGCGGAGAAAGCTGAAAGACTTTGAAGTGTTTGTTGGTGGGCTTCAGAAGTACGCTGATGAAGAGGATCTGAAGAACGTGTTTACTGAGGTTGGGAAAGTTGTTGAAATCAGATTGCCAAAGAATCGTCGGACTCGGAGGAATAAGGGTTTTGGGTTTGTTCGTTTCGCGACTGTCGAGCAAGCCAAAAAAGCAGCGGCAGAGCTCAAGAATCCACAGGTTAGAGGGAAGCAATGTGCAGTTAGAAGAAGCCGAAATAATGAAACTCTTTTCGTACGCAATATCTGTAAATCATGGACAAAAGAGACTCTTAAAAACAAATTGACAGAGTATGGAATAGAGAATATTGAGGAAATAACTTTGAGGGAAGATCCACAAGAAGTAGGGATAAATAAGGGGTTTGCATTTTTGGAGTTCCCCACTCATCTTGAGGCTGAAAATGCCTGCAACCGCTTGCAGAAGCCAGATGTTTTCTTTGGTATTGACCTTTGTGCAAAGGTTACATTTGCCAAATCCAGCATTGGGCCGGATGAGGAAGATATGTCCCAGGTAAAGTCTATTTCTGGATTTTTGTAGTAATTTCTGGATTTGTAGTAATATTGTCAACCATTTCTGGATTTTTCCTGATAGAACTGATAGGTTTCTACGATTAATGGCGGATTTGGGATTTATGTCTTCAGAGGAATGAAATCAACTTGTTTGTTTCAATAATTAAGTGTTGCCTGAAGTGATCAAGTGGCTGCTCCTCAGTAATTTGCATGCTCAAGGTTGACATTATTGTAAAGTTCAATGCATGTGTTAAGTTTGAAATTGATGGGTAAAGGTGGTTGTATTTTTAATTCAGTTGTACAATTTTATAGCTAATTTATATAATCAATTTTGGTATTAGAAATAAGAAATTAAGTGTGAAATGAATGGTTAAAGGTTGTTGTAGTTTTATTTAGCAGTTGAATTCTACATTATCAATTTTGATATTAGAAACAAGAAATTGGGATGAATTTGGTGATTTTAACAAATACTCAATATCCACAAAATAGATAAAAAAATATGTTTAATAAAGAATATTTGACATGTTACAAACTTTAAGAAAAGAATATTGATATAAAATAAAATCTCAATCATGAAATATTTCAATATAGTAGCAAGATTTGTGATTAGTATAGACATCATATAAATGGAAACTACACGTTAACAAAAACACATTACATTGTATGACATCAAAACTATGAACAATAATTCACAAATTTAATTTAATAATAATAATAAATATTTAAAAAAATAATTATATTTATTCTTTATATTATATTGTATTATTACGTCGAAAGGCTTATACCTATTGGAGATGGACACAATTAATCACTTTTTAATCTAAAATTAACATCCTAAAAAGTTTTACCTACTTATACAATTTAGTTATAAATATGATTTTTAGTGTTTTATAATTCTTATCATTGTTGTTTAATTAGACTATTCTAAAGAATTTTACCTGCTTATAAAATTTAATTATAAATATGATTTTTATTTTTTTATAATTTTTACTTTTATTAATAATATAGTTTTCAAGTCAAAATGGTTTGACTTTTTAATTTTTTTAATTAAATTTTTACATTTCTTCAAAAATATACACAATTTTTTTTTATTAATTTTAATATTTTGGAAAAAAAAAAAATCATATTTCATTCAATGAGTATAAATAGTAAATAATAAATAATATGGTGCTTGATAAAACACTGATTATGAACATTGTTTTTTTTGTTAAACTCTCAAATACAACTAAAAATAGAAAATACAACTAAAGAATTTATTATCCAATCAATTAAAAATAGAAAATACAACTTTATTTTATTTTATTTATGGGAAAGAAAAAATAAAAAATAAATACAACTAAAGAATTTATTATCCAATCAATTAAAAATAGAAAATACAACTTTATTTTATTTTTTTTATGGGAAAGAAAAAAATAAAAAATAAGAAGATAAGAAAATTTTGAATTTTTAAAATTTTATTTTTACGCCTAAAGGCGTATACCTATTGACAATGGGCAGAATTAATCACCTTTTAATCATAAATTTCAATCGGGTTGGCAATTGAAGATGCTGGCATATTCTTCGTCGTCCTTTCTAATCAATGGATGAGATTTTAATAAATTAACTTCCGCTCATTTATAAAGACTTGTGATTACTTTTTTACATTTACTAAATCAGATTAAAAAATTACTTGTTCACCACCAGATTGCCACGTTCAGTGATTAAGAGATAATCTATTAAGTTGGCCACAATTTACTAAATTATTGTTACTGGGCAGATACTTATAGCCGCGTGGGTGTTGGACCAGGCAGTAAGGCGTTTCAAGTATTCACACAGTTATTTGCACAGCCGCCTTTTGATGTTTCGGATATTCGCACAGCCGCCTTTTAACGTTTCGGGTATTCGCACAGCCGCCTTTCGGCGTTCACCAGCCGCAAGTTAGCGGTTGTGCTAGTTCTATTTTTAGTTGGTGAAGGATAATGATTTAACTAAATACCCTTGAATTTAAGGGGAATTTTCAAATAAAAAAACAATTAAATTTTACAAATTAACAGAAAAAAATTTCATCCAATGTTGCAACAATTTTATTAATGATAATAAAGTTTAGAGTTTCAATTATTGGTAAATGCCTCTATGGATTTATGGCTGAAATCCTTGGGTTTTGATTCAAATTCAAAGTAGAGAAATTATACAAATGTGTAAGCACTATAGCCAATTTATATGTTAGTAGAATCTATGAACTTTGAATTATATACTCATAACCCTCCATTGTATATAGTGTTAAAGAATTTTTTTGATAAATGTTAGTATTGATGTTTTTGTTAGATAATGTGATTCATTTGATTAGTTTGGTGTAATATATCTTGAAACTTAGAACAACTTAGAGGACATATGGAGTATTATATTTGATGTCAGTACAACAATATTACTCTATTTCTAACCAAACCAAATAAACAATAAGAAGACACACAGTGAGATTTCTATTACTAACAAGCAATGAGGATACACACCATAAGCTTTTTACTACTAATAACTAGTTGATATTTTTCCAACAAAACGTCCACTTCCTTCTTTATTTGGTTGTTGCTACGATAATTGATGATAGAATCATCAATCACATAAAACAGATGTAGAGTAAAAAATGGCTAAGAATACAAATATCTTTGTGAATACAATGTACCCATTCCCTCTATGCCGACCTTTATTGATAGTCCATTGCTAAGAATTCAATGAAATGACAATTTAAAAAAAATATTTTCATACATAGATGGAGCATATATGTAAAAATTAACATTTAATCCTTAGAATAGATCCAATGAATTAACATCACGGACTTTTCAAAGATGTTAATTGATATTTTAATTGGCTTGATGGCTATTCATTGCGGGCTTTTCCAAGATGTCAATGTGATATTTGAAAGCCATTACTATTGATTTTGTGTTTTTAAATCTAAAGTTGTCGTCTGGGAATTTAAAATTTGTTATTGGAAAAAAATAAAATATTTTATCACGAGGAAATAAAATATGTCAAATAATCTTTAAAAGAGGAGGAAATAAAAGTTTTCAAATAATATTTAAAATACACCTGATTACTAAGCTATTAATGTTTTTCCACGATTTACCTTCGAGGTAAAACAAAACATTCCATAAGGTAAATCCAAAGATGTCATCTAGGGTTTTCAAATATCTCATTGAGAAGATATAAAAGATTCCATCAAGATGACATACACTATTTGGAATTATATTTAAAATAGGCACCATAACTAATCCATCTGACATTTTCATAGGATTATCATTATGGTAAAACAAAAGATTTTATTAGATAGGATTATCATTATGGTAAAACAAAAGATTTTATTATAGTAAATCGGTTTTCAAAGATGTCATTAAGAAGAAATGAAAAATATTATTTAAAGGAGATAAAAAATTCTGAATAATCTTGAATAATATTTAAAATAGGATTGATAACTAATCCATGAATCACTTTTCCAAGGTTACTATCTATATAAAACAAAAGATTTCATTAATGTATATCCCAAATATGCAGGCGGAGGAAAACCACAGAGCATTTTTTAAATATGCCATTTGACTTCAAAACTAGCCGAATGACAAACCATCAAGCAAACATTAAACATTTCAAATGATTTTTAAAAGCAACATGTCTATTTCCAAGATTACCATTGGGGAAAAACAAAAATTCCATCGAAGYAAATCCGAAAATGTCAATGAAGGGGTTTTAAAAGATGTCATCCMTAAATAAACAAGGAAATAAAGTTTTTGAATGGTCATTTAAACAGGCCGGATGGCTTAGCCAACGAGAATTATTTCAATATTACCATTGGGGTAAGTCCAAACATTMCATGGAGAGGTTTTAAAATATTCCATTAAGAGGAAATATAATATTTCAAATKATTTTTAAAAAAGGTTAGATAGGCCGGATGGCTTAGCCAACGAGAATTATTCCAATATTAYCATTGGGGGTAAGTCCAAACATTCCATGGAGAGGTTTTAAAAAATTTCATTAAGAGGAAATACAATATTTCAAATGATCTTTAAAAAAGGTTYTKATGGTCTAACCATAAGACATTTTTTAAACATGGAATTTGACAMAGCCATCGAAAAAATATTAAACATCTATAATGATATTATAAGAAGCAACATGATTAAGTCATCAAGAACTTTTCCAAAACTACCATCTCAGTAAAAAAAATATGTCGATTGATTTTTGAAATAGGCTAGATAGCTAGTCATTCAGTCTTTTGTAATTTTTTAAAAAATATTAATCATTTCAAATTATTTTTATCCTCTAAGCCATGATGGCTGGCTTGCCATTGTATCCTTTGTAATTTTTTTGAAAAATATTAATCATTTTAAATTATTTTATATGAATCTTTTGAGCCATGACTATTTTTTCAAGATTACCATCTCCATTTTAATTAAGTAAATATTATAACAATTAATAAAAAAGTATTGTTTTGAAAAAGAGTGTACTAACATTATATATAAAATAGAGAAACCATATAAAATAAAATAGAGCAACCATATACAATTTGTTTTGAGTTTTTTTACTTTACCATAGATCCTATATCAATCATAAATAAATAGTAGATAGAATGACATTGAATATTATGTAGTTTAACTATATACTATTAAATAAATAATAAATAAATAAAAGATTTTATATAAGTAAATAATATTCATGTAAAAAATATAATTTATAAAAACTATTAATATAATTCATGAATATAATAAAATAAAATAGTTATTTTTTTTTATAAATTTAAATAAATATTTATATATAGACACTTTGTATACATAATTATATTATATTAAAACATGATTGGATTTGAGGTGTTCCAAGAAGTTTGGAACCGATAATTTTTACTTACTTTTAGGTTTTAGCTATGTTTAAACTATATTTCAATTTAATTTATTTTCTTCCAAACTTGATACAGTGCCTATAATATTATGCTTGTATTTTTTAATTTAAGGGTGTTTAAAAATCAATAGAAAATTAATTCTTTAATTTTAAAATATATAAAATTAAATTGTATAAAAAAAACCATTAATACATATTTAGACCATCTTTAAAACTATCCATTAAAATACTACTTTAACATTTTCCTATGAAGTTTTTACATTATTTTCATTCCATAAATATGGAATTTGACCATTAATAAATATTTAGGCCATGTTTAAATTTTTTTATTAAAATACTACTTTAACATTGTCATGTAAAGATTTTACATTATTTTCGTTTAAAGTAGGATTCCTTAAGCACCTTATCGGGCTTTATATTAGATTAAATAGGGCCTAAGTTATTGGCGTTGCGAAGAGGGGGGTAAATAGCGTAGGTGGTAGAGACAGCGGAGTACATAGCCAAGGTGGAAAAAGCACCATTGACTACGTATATAATATGATATAGGAGGTCACCCGGAGATGATAACTTATTCCGATGGAGTCATTATATAGTATCGTGAGTTGTATTCCTGTATTAGTGAAGTGCTGCCACCACATGCAAAGTCATATTGAATGTGTCATTAGATCATTTACAAAATTGTTTCGAGGAAGCTTTTATCAATGTTGTCAAGAATTTTTTTTAAGTGTTTTATTTAACCATTGAAAACCATTAAGACATTTTTGCATAAATATCATTTATTTGGGAGCTTGACAAAGATAGTCTTGGGAAAACTCTCCATAGCTTATCAAGGGTTTCATAAAGATGATATATAGAAACCTCTTGATAATATATCAAGGAAACGTCTTGATAACTTATCACGAGTCTTCTAAAGATATTAGTCTAAACAATAATTTTAAGAAGCCCAAAAGCTAACTTGTCAAGTAAAATTTAATTTGACCATCAATAATTATTCATGCTATTTTAAAATTGTCCATTCAAATAAAAATTTAATATAACTATTGGGAGCATTTATATTATTGTCATTGAGACAATATTAAAAATGTCATTGTAGGTTCTTTAAAAATGTTCTCGGGGAGAATTTATCAAATACATTAGGGAACTTTTAAAATTTTTATTTTTGGTTTTAAAACCTCTTCATGCAAGTCATCATGACCTTTTTCTTAAATATAACTTGAGTGGCCTTTTGAAACTCCCTAATTTCTTATCAAGAGTTTCAAAAAGATGATCTTTGGAAGCCTCTCGATAGATTTATCAAGGTTTTCACAAAGATGGCCTTTGGAAACCTCTCGATAGCTTATAAAGAGTTTTCCGAAGATATGATGATACAAGGAATCTTCTCAAGACACCCAATTCCTAAGTTTTCAAGAGCTTTATAAACATTACCATTAGGGTAATCTAAAAATTTAAGCTTGATGACAATAACCTAAAATCTCTTGACAACGATATTAAAGTATTATTTGAATGGACAATTTTAAAAATGGTCGTGTGGCTTTTTGACATATTTGACATCTTCATCTTATGACCTCTGAGCATTTGTCATGCATGATGACCACATATATTCAATGCAATTTACCCAACCTCCCATAGGTTGGCCACAGTACTTCAAATCACACATCAAAAACTAATTTTGAAATATGATAATAATTAATTCAAAATCAAGCATGAAAGAATGAAATAACCACACATGCAATAATCAAGATTCATGCTACATCATAAAAGAATGCTTAATCATGCCATGCACAACAATAACCAGCAAGTAACACATTGTAGATACATATATCAAAGAAAATAATAATACACAATGAAATATACATTATACAAAAACACAAAGAGCACTTATCTTTTCAGGTAAACATTCACCAATTGGTTTCAAACCAAGGAAGTTCCTCCCAACCACAGACATCAATGTTCATTAACTCTCAACAACAATGTCACCCATGAGGGAGGGCTATGAATCCACAAGGATGGGTCCTAGGCCAAATATAAAAACACATAAGTTAGCTATCAGGCTCTCCGAATTTCCCAACCTCACAACAATCATTATTTCTAGTTTTATTTCTCCTTCAGCCTGCACCACCCAAAGAAATGAACCC
Source organism: Picea engelmannii (assembly GCA_009831015.1). Classification (NCBI taxonomy): domain Eukaryota; kingdom Viridiplantae; phylum Streptophyta; class Pinopsida; order Pinales; family Pinaceae; genus Picea; species Picea engelmannii. Next base: position 371,969 of record ML800140.1, read on the forward strand.
ATTTCTTTGCCATGTAATCCCTCAGATTGTTCCATTTCTCTCCAATGCTCCAGTGCTACTGGTCAGAAAATATCCATGATGGAAATTCCAAGGATTATCAGTTATGGATAGTTCTTTTTGAACTGCCATCAATATCATGCACATAAACATCCATTCCCTCCTTGAAAGCTAAGAAATTTCTTACATGCATCTAGAAATGTCTCACTACCTCCAACCCAAGCCAAGATCACCCAAATTAACAAGAGTGAATGAAGAAGAACCAGGAAAAAATGTAAGTGTGAATGGAGAAGAACTCTCAAAATAACCTACAAGGGATGTTTATATAATTATATGAAATTAAGAACCACATGGTCTTCCCCCCAAGAAGCTCATGTAACTAATTTTCTCAATTAAAACCAATATGGGTAAATAAAATATAACAAAAAGACTTATCGCCTTTATCCCCCTCTCTCATGGAATAATAGCCCCTATCTCTTTTGTCCTTGTCCTTCCTACAAGCAACGGTGTATTTTATTAATATATATAGAGTTATTGCATTTCCTAGGCACTTCGAACCCTTTTCAACTTTGCCATCTCACCAACCTAAGTCACATTTATATAATTCATTCTAGTATATGGATTAAAACAAGGGTGTTACATCCCACTCCCCTTATTTTGGCACTATTCTCATTGAACAACATCATTTTGGTGTTCTTAATATCACAAAACTAGCCTCAGAAGATCGTAACAACATAAACAATTCATCCAATGTTCATTTACATAGGCACTCTGACCTAAAAACATGCATACATACGAACTCCGACCCAAAACATGCATAATAATCTGCACAATTTATATTTCTAGCAGTAATTCCAACCAACAAAATCTCCTTCCTTATCATCTTGCACAACCTAGAAAGTGTACCCCCTTCTTTGATTTTCAGTCCTTCAATTTGTACCACTTACTTTCAAGGATTCAATGCACTCAACCAAGAAGTTTTAGAGTTTTCGCTCGAAGAACTCTAGTTGCAACAAGCCAACTAGACTTTCATTGTTACACGCCTTATCATTGAGCTCGATTTCCTTTTGGTAATCTTATTCTCAAGCTTCCAATTTCAACAACCAACATCTCATCTATAGTAAACACATATAGTCATCATGAGATATCATTATAATAATTTTCAATGATAAAAGGTCTAATTTTTTTTAAACAGGAAAACATAATTTCCCAAGCACGAGCTCCCTACTCATAATTCATTTGTCTCTTATAGGAGTAGATATCAATATTTAAAATGGATTAAAACAATGTAATAAATGAGACCATTATTCCTGCAATTTTATCAACCTTCACTCATCCAAACCAATTGTTAACATATCATAACAATTCTTAATTATAATTTTTCAAATCTTGTTTTATAGAGGAAAATCAAATTCCCCAGGCATGAGTTTTCTTCTCATAATGTTTGACTCTTGCAGTTGTAGATATTAATCTTCCTTATGGGCTTACATCCCTACCATATCCAATACCACTCTACCTACAATTTCCTCAATTTAATTGCAGTTAAATATATTGTCAGTGATTTTTAAATTCCAATTTCCAATACTATTTTATACAAAAAAAAATAAAGTTTCCAGACATGATCTTCTACTCATAAAATTTGTCTCTTGCAACAGAAGATATCAATCTTCCTTATGGCCATACATTATTTCCATATCCAAGACCACTCCACCTGCAATTTTCCTCATCTTACATCTAGGAAAACATATTGCAAGTAACCCATGTACAATGGGAACAAGTGATCTCTAAATTGTTTACAACTAAAATTCAATTACTTCCACCGATTCTTGACATAAAATGGAATTCAACTATTGAATGGAATGAACCCATCATTCTCTACACATGTATTATCAACCAATATTTTATTTCTTCTATCTAGAAATATTTTTATTACTTTGTTCCCCTTAGAGAGATTTTCCATAATTCATCATTATGTAACTACTTTATCTTGCAACTTTCTTATTGCAATATCTAACAACACTTGAAGTGTTTTCAACTTCATGATTTAGAAATACTAATATCATTTTAGTTTTTAGCATAATCATTTCTATGTGATATAATATATACATGCATTCACTAATTCCTTTAATACCACTTGTAACTTTTTCAATAGCTCCAAAAAGTGATCTTCAAATTGTGACAAACAACAATTCAATCACCTTCAGCTAGTATTCATATTAAATATAACTCCACTATAATTCATTATGCATTTTTAACACTACAAGTTTTTCCTAATACAAAAAACAATTATCAATCAGATAACAATCGATGTTGTAATACCCACGGGCACATATACACAATGCATCCCTACATTGACTACATAATATCACATAACTATGTCACGAACTCCACCCTGGTGAGTTGGAAGGTCTAGTCAATGCCTCAACACATCATCCAAACTCTTCCCAATATTTCCCAAATATTTGGATACCCTCCTCTGCAACCCATACACAACACAAGGGAACATAAATCCTAAGTGATCTTCAATGTTAGCAAAGAGGATGCATTCCAAAAATTAGATATACAAGGAAAACCATTGAAGACTCACATAACGTTATATCCCTTCCATATCCAACCATCTCATGGTCTCACACATTAATATTTCTATGGTTATTCATTGTTATAATAGGATTTTGTCTCCTGAATTGACCTGGTTATGATATCATATCCAATCATAACAAAATATGAAACCAAAATTTTATTTAAATGCATTCTAGCATCAACAACATTTCCATACTCTACGCATTTAGACATTACATATCAATTTAAATCTTTAAAATTTAGCTGAGGAAATTGTTACCTCAATTCCCTTCAACATTGGAAATAATCAAATGCATACCTACATGGTTGTTATCAACATACTTGATGCTACGTGATCAACTAGTATTTGTAAAAGGTCACATGATTCCTCCTCCTTCCTTTTGAACATTATCTCTACCACCCTCATGGGTTTTGACATATATGGAAGTCACAAAAAACAACAACATCCACATATTCAACCATCTGTATATCATTTTTCTTGAATACTTAATCCATAATTAGTCATAATCAATTAACATAACATCATTGTTGCATAATAATAGAATATTCTAAGTCCACAAGCATGCCATATGCATATCCAAGCATATACATATGCACAAATGCACATCCATATGCACCAAACATTCATTTCCCACATTCCTACTAATGCATATGCATTTTAAATTCATCATATGCATCATGCACTCTAGTGCATTTTTGTGTCAGTTCACTTATTATTTATGTATTTGTGTTGTATATGATTGTCCTTGAATTCCTTTATATCCAATATTCCTTGTCTTCTACCATTCTTCTCATATTCCCTACTATTCCCTGGTTTGAACATTTTCCAGTCAAGTTCCACTTGGCCATTCTTCAATCCAACCAACGTGTTCTATTTGTAGTAACTTCTCTTAGGAAGACATACCTAAACTTTACTTTTATGAAAAATTCAAACACGTTTGAATGAGGTATCTCACACCATTCAGTTACACTACTACTGCAACATCCTTGAATCGACTTACCGATACTCATTCCACATCACTACTATTACTTCTATCTATCCATTGGATTTCCCAATTTTGGGAAACAATTCTCTTCACTTCATATGATGCAGGAGCATCGTTGGCACATGCGTAGAGGTGGGACCACCCAACACGTGAGAGTTCCTTCAGAACTTCAACGTGAGCAGTCACAAACGATTTTAGTATCCGCCTCCACTCAACACCGAAATTCACTTTCGGAGGCACTTTTGAACCGGTGTCGGATATTTCCCTTTGAAGCAAGTTTTTGAAATTGTAAACAGAGAAGAAGTTTCCACTTCAGCTCCGGAATACGACTAGACTAAGATAGCGTAGGATAAGGTTTAGAGTAGGAAAGTAGCCATGGAAACCCTAGGAACATTTTGAGTTATGTAAAAGTTTGTAAGACTAGTTAGCAACAGAGAGAGGGAAGAATAGGAAGAAGAGGGAGAACTGTAATACAGAGAAGTCATATGTAAGAGAATTGCGAGTGAGCAGAAAATATCATCTTTTGGAGCTACTTTATTTTGTATGTATTTAGTAGCCAATGGGCACTTGTGAATATAACATAATGGAAAATTGATCCAAATGTGTTGTGCTTGGACTGTGTGTATTTTCGTGTTATTTTCTGTTTTATAAACAAGTGAATGGAACTGTGAGATTTTGGCAGTTTCAATTGTTTCTCTTCATTTGGAGCTCTACAAGGTGTGCATCAATCTAGGGAGGAACACTGTGGAATTGTTTTCTCTCCACTGGGAGCTCTACAAGGTGTGCATCGAGCCAGAGAGAAAATGACGTGGACCTGAGTTATCGAAATCCCTAAGACGCAAGGAGTGCATGGGAGATCGAAGTCTGAACCAGATAAAGCTCAGGAGGGATAACACTTCGAAAGGTGTTGTCGAGACCAGGAACTCTATCCCTGGAAGGAGCAAAGATTGAGTCTTTGCAGACTTAGAAAATATTCTAAGTCGGAGTCGAGTAAAAGCTCAGGAGGAAGAATTCCCTTGAGCATTGGATCGTTGTGGGGATTCTTGCGGATCATCTGATTGGAAGGAGGAGTGCAGACTTTAACGCTACATAGATCTCGGTGAGGGGAGTTCAAAGATCTAAATGGACGATGGAGAGTCCTCAAGGAGGAACACCAAAACCCCGCAAACCATTGGATAAGGTGGAGCTCCAATGAGATTAGTGGCGAGGGCTACTTGATGTCCAAAAGCTCAGGAGGAACAACGACCATTGATCTCAGATAGATCTAGACCGTTGGTTCAGTTCACAAACTTGGGTATCGCCAACCAAAGGGATAGAGGTCTTGTCTTCCAAAACCCTGAGTCGCGAGATCACAAAATAGTGGAGTTGACCCATTTCGCGGACTCGGATATCGTGAACTGGAAGCGAAGTCCCTTGTTTCTAAAACCTCCGAGTCGTGAGACTGCGATTTGATCTGAACCGTCGACCATTGGTCCACATCATGAACTTGGATATCGTGAACCAAGAAGCAGATTTCCTTGTTTTTCAAACCTCTGAGTCGCGAGATGGCGATTTGATCTGAACCGTCGAGCACAGGTGGATCTGGACCGTTGGTCCACATCGCAACCTCGGGTATCGCAATATGGAACGATGGAGGTCTTGTTTTTCAAACCTCCAAATCACGCAATCGTGATTTGATCTGGATCGTCGACTACAGGTGGATCTGGACCATTGATCCACATCGTGGTCTCGGGTCTCGCAAGTTGGAAGGACAGAAGGCTTGACTTCCAAAAACTTGAATCACGAAATAGCGAGGTCGGGCCAATTCGCAAACTCGGGTATCACGAGTTGGGAGGGCAGAGTTCTCATGCTGCAAAACTCTGAGTTGCGAGATCATGAAATAGCGAAAGGCGAGAAGGATAAGGGCACAATCACAACCCTTGGTCGTGCACCGTGGGAGCTCACGCTTGGCACTTGGAAAAACCCAACTAAGCATTTGTGGAGTGAACTTGTGTATTCATTTCGAAGGGTTCCAGTTTGGAACCAGAAGATCCCTTTCGGCTCCCGAACGAGAAGATCCTAACCGAGAGGTCGTGCAACCCTGAGGAGGGATAGGGGGTCCACATCAAGTGGTATCAGAGCATCAGTTGTTTGTCTGTAGACTTTAGGAAAAGGAATAAAAGAAGGAGACAGAGAACTCGGAGCCATACTCTGGGTGTGACAGATAGTCAACATAATGCCGCCAAGAAGACGAGAACCACCTTTAGCCAACTGTGTTGTAGAAAGGGAGATGTGAGAATTTTGTGCTCGAACGAAAGCCATGGAAGAAGCACAGAAAAGAGCACCTGACGTTGGGGATGCCAGTGATGGGTAAAGTGAAGAGGTTGAGGTTGAAGAAGATGCTAGAGAGGATGCTGCAGAGGAACATTTGTTGAGAACAGTTTCCAGATTGGGAGGTAGAGATAAAATAGAGGTCCCCATGTATGAGGGAAATCTAGATGTTGAAGAACTGTTGGATTGGATAAGGTCCATGGACAAACACTTTGACTATGAATATGTCAATGAGGAAAAGAAAGTGAAGCAAGTAGTCACCAGGCCCAAAGGGCATGCAACACTATGGTGGGACAAAATACAGGCTGAGAGGAGAAGTAAAGGAAAACAGAGGATAAAGAGTTGGGACAAGATGGTAGCCAAATTGAAGGCTAAGTTAATACCCAAAGACTACTAGATCAATCTGTTTAGGAAGCTATAGAACCTGAGACAGAAAGGAATGACAGTCAAGGAGTACACCGAGGAGTTCTATAGGATGAAGATCAGAATTGGACAAAGGGAGAGAGACGAAGAAAAAGTTGCTAGATACATAAATGGCTTGAGATATGAAGTCCAGGATGAGCTAAGCATGATGTCAGTGAGGACTATGGAAGATGCATATCAATTTTCACTGAAGGTAGAGGAAAAGTTGGCCAGAAAAAAAAACCAGCAAGGAAGAGGTAAAAGCTCGTTCCCAAGCAAAAGCAAGGGATTTAACCATGACAGAGCACATCAGTCTAAGGACGAGGCTGAGAAACCACATAATCACTCGAAACGAGGATGAAGTTCACGAGGAAGATATAATAGTGGAAGAAACTCTTCTAGAGGAAGAGGCAGAGGAGGAGTAAGGTGTTATAACTGTGGAAAGATAGGGCACATGTCTTGGGAATGTCCCGAGAAGAAGAAGGAAGGAGGAGAAGCTCATATCTCTGAAGTGCAGCGAAGAGATGTTGAAGAAGAAGGAGCAGAGGATGGAGCATCCCTGATGTTGAGAAAAGTTCTCCTGAAACCAGAGGCATAAATTGAGAAGCTAGTGCAGAGGAACAGTCTCTTTAGGACAGCTTGCAAAACTAAGGATAAAGTGTGCAAGGTGATCATTGCCAGTGGGAGTACTGACAACCTAGTATCCACAGAGATGGTGGAGAAATTGGAGCTAAAGACAACTGCACATCCAAGGCCATACAAAGTCTCATGGCTACAAAAAGGACACCAGGTAATGATTTCTAAACAATGCCTGGTTGAAATTAAAATAGGAGGACATAAAGATGAAATCCTATGTGATGTAATTCCCATGGACGTATGCCACATTTTTTGGGGAAGACCATGGCAGTTTGACAGAAACTTCATTCATGATGGAAGGAAGAACACATATACATTGGAGAAGAATGGTAGGACGCATATGTTGCTGCCAATAGAGGAGAATAAAATAGAGGAGAATAAAATGAAAGAGGAAGCCAACACAAGCATACTTCTCATGAGTGGGAAGGAACTCCTGAAGGAAGTCAAGGAAGAACAGGAGATGCAGTGATCCGGATTATTTTTGGCACTAAATGAGAGCGGAGATATAATAAAGAAATGCACAGAGATATCATGTATATCTAGTAATATAACAGAAATATATCAGAAATGTAACCATAAACACAGAGATACAGTAATACACGATTTCTATTAATGAAAGAAATGTACAGAGACTGTAAAAATACAGAGTGAAAGACTCGCTAGAATGGTGGCAGCTTATCTCTGAGAAGAGATGTGACGGCTACTCGCATTCGCAAGAAAAATGATTACAATGAGGCTCTTAGAGGCCTTTTTACAATAGCCAAGAATGCCAAAAGTCATAAACATCCAAAAACCTAACCCTAGGAGATGAAGCGCCAAAAGTCATGTGGGCCCCGTTTGGGTAAGTTGGTGCATCAACTTCCCGGGGTCGTAACTTTTGCATACGATCTTTGTTTTAGGCATATGATAGCTCGTTGGAAAGATCTATTCGAGAACTACAACTTTTGGGTGAGAAACATCGATCTACGATCCATGTTGCTCTCCGTTTTCTCAAAAAACATCGTTTAGGGCCTCAAAATGGCCCCGAAAGTTAAAAACTACTAAAAATAGTAAATTACCAAAATTGCCAGAAACATGTTTTGGGCCAGTTGGAGAAGGTGGGTGGCCACCGATATCCACCTGGATCATGCAGTTCATTGTGGTGAGGAAGCCAAGAGTCATCCTTACGAGTACATCAATGAATGATTTGCCTGAAGAAGTTCAGGAGCTGGTGGATAATTTTTCTGATATAGTGGTGGATGAACTACCAAACTCATTGCCACCCATCAGGAGTATCAGTCATCATATCGACTTGATACCAGGAGAAAGCTTTCCGAACAAGGAAATGTACATATTAACACCTCAGGAAAATGAGGAAGTGAAGAGCCAATTCCAAGAATTGATGGATAAGGGTTTGGTCAGGGAAAGTTTGAGCCCATGCACAATACCAACTGTGTTAAGCCCAAAGAAATATGGAGGATGGAGAATGTGCACAGATTCGAGAGCCATCAACAAGATCAACATTAGGTACATGTTTCCTTTACCGAGAATGGATGACTGAATGGATTTCTTAAGTGGAGAAAATTTATTTTCTAAGATAGATCTGAAAAGTGGATATCACCAGATCAGGATGAGAGAGGGTGATGAATGGAAAATAGCCTTTAAGACGAATGAAGGCCTGTATGAGTGGTTGGTTATGCCATTTGGCATAACAAATGCCCCGAGAACTTTTGTGAGGTTGATGAATGAAATTTTGAAAGATTTCATTGACATGTTCATGGTTGTATATATGGACGATATACTGATCTTTAGCAAGACTAAAGAGGAGCATTTGAGGCACCTAACGCTAGTAATGAGGAGGCTACAACAAGAGGATTTGTTGATCAACTTGAAGAAGTCCTCTTTTATGGAGACAGAGCTCATTTACTTGGGTTTTGTGATCTCTTCGAATGAACTGAAGATGGATCCAGAGAAGGTGAAAGCAATCAGAGAATGGTCGTCACCAAGAAGTATGTTTGAGGTAAGGATATTTCATGGTTTAGCAATTTTTTATATAAATTTCATCAGAGACTTGAATGGGATTTGTGCACCCATGATGGATACAGTGAAGAAGCGACACAATTCTTTTAAATGGACAGAGGAGGCTGAAAGGAACTTCAATATACTGAAGGATAAGATAAAAGAAGGACCAATTATGATCTTACCGAATTTTGGGAAGACATTTCAGGTGAGATGTGACGCAAGTGGAGTTGCAATAGGAGTTGTTTTGAGTCAGGATAACATGCATGTTGCCTATTTCAGCGAGAATTTGAATGAGACTAAGAGGAAATACTCCACATATGACAAGGAGTTCTATGCCATAATTCAAGCATTCAAGAAATGGAGACATTATCTTGTCCCGCAAGAGTTTGTCTTGTACAACGATAACCAAGCTTTACAATTCATAACCCGACAATAAAAAGTAAATCAGAGGCATGCAAAATGGGTTGAATTTATGCAAAATTTTACTTTTGTCATAAAACATATTGTTGAGAATGATAACAAGGTTGTTCATGCATTAAGTAGGAGATGTTTAATTCTGCAAGAATTCCAGGTGGAGACTTTGGGGTTTGAACACCTTAAGGATATGTATTGTGATGATACAGATTTCAGGGAGGCGTATGAAGAATGTACATGCCCTCTATTGAGAGATAGAAGTCAGTGGATAGAGTATATGGTTCAGGAAGGATTGTTGTTCAAAGGAAATCAGTTGTGCATACCAAGATGCTCAATGAGAGACAATCTTCTAAAGGAGAAGCATAGTGGAGTATTGGCTGGACATTTCATCCACGACAAAACGTTTTCACAGTTGAGAAGTTCATACTATTGGCCAGGTATGAGAACATAGGTGATGAAATTTGTGAACAGATGTAGGATCTGTCAACATGCAAAGGGGAAAAGACAAAACATCGGATTGTATCAACCATTGCTAATACCAGAAAGGCCTTGGGATGCAATAAGCATGGATTTTGTGTTAGGATTGCTAAGAACACAAAGGGGATTTGATTACAGATTTGTGGTGGTGGATAGGTTTTCAAAGATGGAACATTTCATCCCATGCCAGAAGACCAGTGATGCAACACATGTTGCAAATCTGTTTTGCAGAGAAGTTGTGAGACTTCACGGCCTACCCAAGAGCATTGTCTCAGATAGAGACACAAAATTTGTTGGTCACTTTTAGAGGACGCTGTGGAAGAAGACGGGGACAGATTTTTCTTTCATCTCAGCTTATCACCCTTAGACAGATGGGTAGACTAAGGTGGTAAATAGAAGTTTGGGAAACTTATTGAGAAGCCTGGTTACTAAACATCATAACTAGTGGGATCAGATTCCGCCACAAGCAGGATTTGCATATAATGACTCACCAAATAGAAGCACTGGAAGGAGCCCATTCCAAACACTCTATGGAATGCAACCCAGGGGAGTGTATGAGTTAAGGGAGTTGGAACAGGGAGAGATCAGAAGCATTGCAGAAGAGGATTTTTCTGCTAAGATGAAGAGACTGCATAGTCAGATCAAAGAACAATTATAGAGTTCTAACCAGAAATACAAGCACAGAGCTGATCCACATCGCAGGGAACTTCAATTTGAAGTGGGAGATCAGGTTTTGGCACATCTCAGAAAGGAAAGGTTCCCTAGGGGAACATATAACAAGTTGAAGATGAAAAAGATAGGACCTTGTAAGATCTTGAGGAAGTTTGATGCAAACACCTATGAAATCAAGCTACTAGATGGTGTGGGAATTTCACCCATATTCAATGTCTTAGACCTGTATCCTTACAGGAAGGATGGCATAGAAGGCTCAAATGACCAAGGAAAAATCACTGGGAGAAGTAGATGCCTATGGCAGAGAAGCTACATATGGAGAGGATTCTAGATCAGATGATTGACAAGAAGACCAGGAGGAAGACTTACTTTGAGTATCTGGTCAAATGTAAGGGATGCCCAATAGAAGACACCGGTTCAAAAAACAAATATGCTATCCAGAAGCAGGGAAAGTCAGTAGAGGAGCTCATGGACAAGAGTCCATGAATTTTTGTTAAGGGAAGTATGATGCAGAAGCATCATTGGAAAGCGCACAGAGGTGGGACCAACCAACACGTGAGAGTTCCTTCAAAACTTCAACATGAGCATTCACAAACGATTTCAAAATCCACCTCCACTCAACACCGAAATTCACTTTTGGAGGCACGTCTGAACCAGTGCTAGATATTTCCCTTTGAAGCAAGTTTTTGAAATTGTAAACAAAGAAGAAGTTTCCACTTCGGCTCTGGAATACAACTAGACTAAGATAGCGTAGGATAAGGTTTAGAGTAGGCAAGTAGCCAGGAAAACTCTAGGAACATTTTGAGTTATGTAAAATCTTGTAAGCCCAGTTAGCAACAGAGAGAGGGAATAATAGGAAGAAGAGGGAGAACCGTAATACAAAGAAGTCATCTATAAGAGAACTACAAGTGAGAAGAAAATATCAGCTTTTGGAGCTACTATAGTTTGTATGTATTTAGTAGCCAGTGGGAACTTGTGAATAGAACATAATGAAAAATTGATCCAAATGTGTTGTGCTTGGACTGTGTGTATTTTCCTGTTATTTTCTGTTTTATAAACAAGTGAATGGAACCGTGAGATTTTGGTAGTTTCAATTGTTCCTCTTTATTTGGAGCTTTGCAAGGTGTGCATCGAGCCAGGGAGGAACACTATGGAATTTTTTTCTCTCCACTAGGAGCTTTGCAAGGTGTGCATCTAGCCATAGAGAAAATGTCGTGGACCTGAGTTATCGAAATGCCTCAGATGCAAGGAGTGCGCGGGAGATCGAAGTCTGAACCAAATAAATCTCAGGAGGGATAATACTTTGGAAGGTGTTGTCGAGACCAAGAACTCATTCCCTGGAAGGAGTGAAGATTGAATCTTCACAGACTTAGAAAATCTTCTAAGTCGAAGTCGATTAAAAGCTTAGGAGAAAGAACACCCTTGAGCATTGGATTGTTGTGGGGATTCCCCCAGATCATCTGATTGGAAGGAGGAGCACAAAATTTAACGCATTGTAGATCTCAGCGAGGGGAGTTCAAATATCTGAAAGTATGGTGGAGAGTCCTCGAGGAGGAACATCGAAACCCCGCAAACCGTTGGATAAGGTGGAGCTACAAGGAGATTAGCGGCGAGGGCTACTTGATGTCCAAAAGATCAGGAGGAACAATGACCATCTATCTCAGATAGATCTAGACCATTGGTTTAGTTAGCGAACTCGGGTATCACCAACCATAGGGATAGATCTCTTTTCTTCCAAAACTCCGAGTTGTGAGATCATGAAATAGCGAAGTCGACCCATTTTGCAGACTCGGATATCGTGAACCAGAAAGTGAAGTCCCTTGTTTTTCAAACCTCTGATTCGCGAGACTGTGATTTGATATGAATTGTTAACTACAGGCAGATATGGACCATTGTTCCACATCATGAACTCAGATATCGTGAACCGGGAAGTGAAGTTCCTTGTTTTTCAAACCTCCGAGTCATGAGACTGCGATTTGATATGAATCGTTGACCATAGGCGGATCTGGACCGTTGGTCCACATCATGAACTTGGATATCACGAACCGGAAAATGGAGTTCCTTGTTTTTCAAACCTTCGAGTCGTGATATGGAGATTTGATCTGAATCATCAACCACAGGCAGATTTGGACCATTGGTCCACATCGCAACCTCGGTTATCGAGAGTTGGAAGGACAGAGGTGTTTTTTTTTAAACCTTTGAATCATTCGGTCGCGATTTGATATAGACCGTCGACTACAGGTGGATCTTGAACATTGATCCACATCGTGGTCTCAAGTCTCGCAAGTTGGAAGGACAGAGGGCTTGACTTCCAGAACCTCGAATCATGAAATAGCAAGGTCGGGCCAATTCGCGAACTCGAGTATCACGAGTTGGGAGGGCGGAGTTATCGCGCTACAAAACTTTGAGTTGCAAGATTGTGAAATAGCGAAAGGCAGGAAGGATAAGGGCACGGTCACAGCCCTTGGTTGTGCACTGTGGGCGCTCACGCTTAGCGCTTGGAAAAAGCCAACTGAGCATTTGTGGAGTGGACTTGTGTGTTAATTTCAAAGGGTTCCAGTTTGGAACCACAAGAGCCATTTCGGTTCCCGAACCAGAAGATCCTGACTGGGAGGTCACGTAGCCTTGAGGAGGGATAGGGGGTCTGCATCATCATATAGCAATTCCCTCTGAATCTACAATTTTCCCACTCAACACCATTCCCAATGGAAGTCTATTTTCAGTAAGCGACACTTTTCAAGTGAAAGAACGTTCATTGTTCTATCCCTTATTTCTTTGCATTGGTATCATGCTTTCACTATGAAAAATGATATCATAATTCACTTTCTTGCTCTAATTAATTTTTTAAAAAGTATATAAGTCATAGCTATCAAATCATTCCCATGCACTCTTGTACTTGGCACATAGAGATGATTCACACCTCATCTCCTAAGATCCTTGTTCTCTTTCACATTAGGCTTGCAACCATCTACACATATCTACGTTCAAGTCTATGGAGTCTTAGTTTTCTTTTCTATGCCCATTAATGACATTCTTCACGTCATGGATTCATGTCCTATGTGAGGATTCTTGTTTTTTTTCCTGCAATTCATTCACACTCAATATCAGTTGAATAATAATTCTTTTGTCCCATTCTTCTTGAGTTGTTTATTCACTTGTTCATTACTTTCCCTGTAGCTCTTTATTTCCTCAACTAACTTATACAAGCTATGTCATTCTTCCATGACTCTAATATCCAATCCTAGGATTTAATTTATCTGAGTATACCTATAATTCTACAAAGTGTGGAAGCAACCATTTTTGTTAGAATCATACACATTATAGAAATTTTGTCAATTAATGCTACATGTTTTTTTTTGCTCAATTTATGAAGAATATTATTATAATTCTCCAAATTATAATAATTCCATATTAATCTCCTCTGAATTATATTTCCAACAACTATAGTCATTCTTCATAACAATATCCAAGTTGAAATTTATGGCTTCCTGAAAAAGTCGCTGTCACCCCATTTATGCAATTTCTCCATTGGTGCAATTTTATTGAAAGGCCATTTTTTGTCGATTGCAGAAGAAAATGTGTCAATATATAGAGAAAATTTGGTATACTGAGACATAGATAATAATAATAATGACAAGGAATTCATAACAATGCCCATATTTTCCATCTAATTCTCCAATAAAAAACGACATTAATATGGAAATGACAACTTTGTCCTTCTTCACCCCTTTTTCCAGACTTAGAATTTTCAGTAAAACTACCTATCTATCAATCTATTTACTTCTAGGAAAGTTTCAACAACTCAAATTTGTTTGTCTTTAAGAGTATATAAAAAGTTGAGTACATAAAAAATTTCAGTTTTGTGATTCGGGTCACGTTTCCTCTAAAAATCTCCAAAATCCTTAGAAAGTAGCCTGGAATAGTGGATTTTCTCCTATTTTGGCATCCTCATTCCAATTCGCTTATAATGTATTCATTTCATCCATGGGTTATTTCCATGTCTACTTTGTGGACTCTCCCCAAGAGTTTGAGCTTAATCTGGACTTTTGCCAATTATTTGGACCCAAATATTTCAAAACCACTACGTTGCAATTTCTGACAAATCCATGAAGAACTTGAGAATAGCCCTCTCTTACACATCGATAGATATCCTATCCGAATATAATACCAATAATTTTCTTCCAAATATGATGTATTTTTCTCTAGTTATGGCCAAAATAATAAAATGGCTCCAACTTTAGTTTTTTTTTAAAGTATGGAACAATTTTACCTAAGTGCAATCTCCATCATCGATATTAATTCAGAAGAAATATAAACCATAGATTTTCGCTCCATCGGCCATTGAAAAATGACCTTTTCCTTATCGCACACAACACTTTCCCCAAACTGTTGACCCAACCATCAACCATCAAGCCAACTGCCTGACGACCAATTTGCAAAAAACTCCAAATGATTCGAACTGGCCATCGACTATCAATCATCGACAATATTCACTGGTTAATGGAACTCTCTACCAATTTTTCCAACGCTATACCATTGGATCATCGACCATCGAGGATCCCCGATGACTATAAAATAAACTTCCTCAATTCAATCGACCTGACCATCGATCATTAACCACTTTTTGAATGATATGGCAACTATTGACATGGCATAGCATGTCATCCCTAGGTGTCAACTGGGATGATGTTCCATGACACATGGATCTTGACATGGCATGACATGTCATCTCGAGGTGTCAACATGGATGATTTGGCATGAAACATGGATCTTGACATGGCATGACATGTCATCACCCTTTTTTCTCCATCGATCATACAGAATCAAATATGTCCTTTGGTTGAAAGAAAACTTCACCCTATTTCATTGATTCACAATCCATCGGCCATCAATGATAAGAGATGTCATTTGGTTGAACTTCATTACTTCACCAAAAACTTGCCAATCCCTAACCATCGGCCATCGACGACCTTTTTTGGAAAAATTCAACACTTCGCCAAACTCGCCAATCCTTGAACATTGACCATTAATGATCTTGTTGGATTACTGAGAGGGAGGGTGAATCAGTAATAGAGAAATTTAATCCTTTTTAACCATATAATGCAAGTGTTATATCAGTTTAGCATTATCATTGAATAATTGCAGAGTAAATAAACAATGAACAAATGAGCAATCATACACATACATAGTACACCAATGTTTTTACGTGGAAACCCAAAGCGGGAGAAAACCACATAATGTTTTTTCTTATATGTATTGAATAATTACATTTATTGGGAGCACCAACTTCCTTTGTTTTCCAGCTTCAACTGGAAGGAGGCTTCAGCACCCTAGTTTCTCAAGCTACAACCTGAGGGAAGCTCCAACTCCTCAATTTTCTGGCTACAACCAAAAGAAGGTTACAACCCCCTAAGTTCTCTGGCTATAACCGGAAGGTGGCTACAACCACCTATCTTTGCCTCGTCCAACTACCCTGAAATATAAATGCCAAATGTAGACAACCTGTCATTGTCACTGAATAAACCATTTCCATTGTCAACCTGTCACTTTCAACCTATACCAATAACCTATAACAACCTGTACCAATCAACCTGCACCAAACAACCTGTACCAATAACCTGAACCAACATGTACCATGCATCAACCTTGATTCATCAATATGTACCAAAATCATCAACTATACACCTCATGTATGTGCCAACTCATCAACTACTTGTCTCAACCATGTACTCAACATGTACCTCAACCATATACCAAAGATATACACCAATATACCCATAAAAAATTCATCACTCTATCCATAAACCAAATACCATGAACCCTTACATCAAACCATGTGAGACAACCTCATTGTTATGTATCCTCAAGCTAAACCAACAACTTCAACAACACATTAGAACCAAAATACCAATACCCATATGCCAAATACCAACAACAAAATACCAATTAAATTCCTCAACAAATCTGATATATGTAGCAATATTGAACATCCAATACCATCTCAAGAGATAAACCCTAGCTCATAAAACATACCTCAAACAAGATGTGCCATATATCTCACAAATAGACCCCAACCATGTTATTTCCACGATTTTTCTGCCGCACTTTTTCTACCTCACTTTTTCTGCCGCAAATTTTCTGTCGTGATTCTTTTGCCTCATTTTTTTGCCGCGATTTTTTTGCCACGATTTTTCTACCGTAGTTTTCCTGTTGCATTTTTTCTTTCGCACTTTTCCTACTGCATTTTTTCTTTCTCACTTTTCCTGTCGTACTTTTTCTACCGCACTTTTCCTGCCACACTTTTTCTGTTGCAATTTTTATCTATCAATAATACTTGCCCAAATAACCTTTCAGAAAAAAATAGATATTCGATGATATTCACATGTCTTTAAATGAGAGAGACTTGTCTCTTATTTATACTTTCATGTATCATTCTCAATGGGTTACCTTTTAACCATCTTAACTCACATTCCTTATTTTAGGGTTAACCCACTTATAATGACTTGTCCACTTAACTTATGCACTTTCCATAATTAGTAAGTTCTCCATTAACTTTATTATTTAAATAATTTATTTTGCATCCTCTTTGACTTATAGTACACTCATCACTTCAGTTTATTATTTAAATAATTTCTTCTTTGCAAAAAATTTGACTACTTTGACTGTAACAACCATATACTTCTAAACATCATTAAGATTCATAAACATTTTATTTAGTAAACTGAAACAATAACTTATTAGCATAATAGTGATTCTCATAACAACAACTTCAGTAACTTAGATTTATCAATAAATATTGAATTCATGACAAAAAGAAATAAATGCATAACTTAACAAAGTACCTGGTTCTAATGCTAATTTATATTGCCTCTGTGCTTTGCTACTGCCTTCCTGCTTCCTGCTACAAGATCAACCCTACCACAAACAGGAAAATGACTGCCCAAAACTACTATCCTCCCTGCCAACTAGGAAATCTACCTAGCTCCAGGATATGTATGGATATCCTGGCCCTCCGTGCCCAAAACCTCCAGCAACTCGGTGGCTCAACTAATCAAAATTCCATAGTCCAAAAAATACAACAGTGCACAAAAAATCATTGCTCACAGCAAAACACCATCCACAACATCCATTCCCCCTCCCGTCGAATGGTGCGTACATCCCCCTCTTCCCGACCCTTATTCCTCCCTGCCGACTCATGCATTTACTTCACAACCAGCCCCCGTCCTCCGTCCTTCATCCCTTCATTAATATTTTTATCATCTCGAGATTTATGGGCTCCTCGCCCTGCATATGTCACCCTCTACTGCATACGCAATTCCTGTTATATCATTTTTTTTTTATCTATTAAATTTATGTCACAGGTCATTAAATGTGATCTTCAGTTAGATTATTATTACTTAGTTAATCCTCAATTATTCCTTTAATTAAATCTTACTTAATAATCTTTAATCATTTATTCAATTAGGGTCGTTACATACACCCACCCT
>ML800140.1:389980-412003 GCA_009831015.1 Picea engelmannii
ATGTCACAGGTCATTAAATGTGATCTTCAGTTAGATTATTATTACTTAGTTAATCCTCAATTATTCCTTTAATTAAATCTTACTTAATAATCTTTAATCATTTATTCAATTAGGGTCGTTACATACACCCACCCTTCAAGAAATGTCATCCCGAAGTTAAGGTATCTGATGATATAAATGGAAAAGGGCATGGTTCATACATTCATAGAAAGTAACTGACAATATCAATAAGTAAATCAAGAAGTCCATACATACTAATGTATATGTACAAGGAATGCATGTGTAGCTAGTACATGTAAACCTCGTGCATGTACTAATAATCAAACTGTCATTCTTTAATAATTTACATATGCATTCAATCCAGTCAGCAAGGCTAGTCTTTTATAAAAGACAACAATCAATTAATTGTGTGAGAATTCATTTAATTACAATGGTTTGGTTCAATAATTTATTTTAAACAATAGTGGTTTAGTTACATAATAATGAATATTCATATATACAAATTTCTCCCCCTTTTTTTTTTTGAAGGAACTACATCAATTCCACCACAAGACAGATCTCCATATGTCTCAACTATTCTACTCATCCTTCCTTCCTAACCTACTTCCATCTCCCATTCTATCCTTCCTCTGCTAGACTATATTGGAGCGCCAACTATATTGGCCTAACTCCAAATAGAACCCATAAGTGGAAGTGTCTCTATCTCGACCAAGCTTCCCTAGCAGGCAACTGACAGTCCTCATCACACGTCTTGGGGAGCGTGAACCAGCACCGTCCTCCCAGGACTTCAGGTTTTGGAGGATACATGGTGGGAAACACCTCCACCCCTCCTAATAGTACCAGGGTCAACACCCTATAATGGAGGATACACGGTGGTAAATGCCTCCACCCCTCCTAACAGAACTACGGTCAACACCCTACAATGGAACATACAGGAGCACCGTGTTGCTGAAGGTTTTGTCATCGTTTATTCGGTTTTGGGCAGTGTTAGTACCAAATCATGCACTAGTCCACATATCATAGCAATGCATCCAAATCAATATAAATTTCACATACATTATTCATACCACAATGTTTCTCGGTTAGTGGTCCTGACATCCACTTTCATCATCATTATCACTTGGCTATTTCATAGCTCATAACCTGCAGATTAGTCTGCAACACAACTCATACATTTCCATGCATTATCATCATATAATTGCATAATATCATCATTTCGATTTGGTATCCCAGTACCAAGACATTAACATCAAAGTTTTCCAATTAGAATAGATTTCATAATATCCCATAATTCTAACTCGTCACCCATTCACAAGATTATCATTTACCAAACATAGATTTCATCACATACAACATCATTCTAATAGTATTCAAATAATTTCACTTTCTCACAATATGTCACATCATATACATCATCATCAATATCATTTAAACATTTCTAAAATTTATATTCACATAATAGATCACATTACATGCATCATCATTGATAACATCTAAACATTCATCATAGTTCATAAGTTTAAAGTTGAAGTGTATCACTTAATAGTTTCGCTGTGACTAGGAAATAAAATGTATAGGCCTCAGGTAATCTTGGTTGTCTAAGTTAAAAGGTAGTGTTACATACACCCCCACCTTCGAGAAACATATTCTCGAGATGGTCAAAATAGTGAGGGATAATCTCGCTGTAGTGTCTCGGTGTCCTCCCAAGTAGCAGATCCTGGACTATACTTGTCCCACTGGACCTTAACTTGGTCTACCAAATGGTTTTTGAACTGTCGGACTCTACGGTCCAGTATGCGTAACGGTTCTACCGTGAGGGTTCCCACGTCCGATACCTGCAATTCTTTCCAATTTAGTTTATGTGATTCATTAGCAACATAATGACGTAAAATAGATACATGAAATACATTATGATTTTTATGCAAGTGGGGTGGCAGTACGAGACGATAGGCAACGGGTCCAATTTTCTCTTGGATCCTAAATGGCCCTATAAACCGAGGTGACAACTTTGTCCCCTTCCCAAACCGTATGGTACTCTTATTAGGCCTAATACGAATGAAAACTTGGTCCCCCACTTCATAATTTCGGTCGGTCCTGTGTGCATATGCATAAATTTTCTGTCTATCATGTGCTTCCTTTAGCCTCTGCCTGATCTGAATCACCTGTTCCTCCATTTCCTAAATCAATTCTGGCCCAACTGTTACTCGGTCTTCTAATCTATCCCAACTCAATGGTGTTCTGCATGGCCTTACATACAAATCTTCGTATGGTGGCATTCCAATGGAACTATGATAACTGTTATTGTAGGCAAACTCTACCAAAGGTAGGTACTTCTCCCACTGGGTTTGATTATCCATTACATACATCCTAAGCATGTCTTCCATAACTTGATTTACTCTCTCAGTTTTCCCATCTGTTTCAGGATGATATACTGTGCTTAAGTTCAACTGAGTCCCCAACGCTGACTGTAAACTTGTCCAGAATCTAGAAGTGAATCTAGAGTCCCTATATGAAATAATCTTCTTTGGTATCCCGTGCAAACGGATAACCTCGCTCATGAACACTCGTGCCACATCAGTAACATCGTAAGTGTCTCTAACCGGAATGAAATGAGCACTCTTGGTTAACTTATACACTATCATAAGAATGGCATTGTGTCGAAGAGACGTGAGTGGCAACCCTACAACAAAATCCATTGAGATGACTTCCCACTTGGACATAGGGACATCATGTGGTTGTAGGAGGCCTGTCGGGTGATGGTGATCAACCTTCACTTGTTGACACTCTAGGCATCTGGCGACGAAATGGACTACATCACACTTCATGCCTACCCAAAAGAAGAGTTTCTTCATTTCGGCGTACATCTTCTTCACACCCAGATGTGCACAATAAAGTGCTCTATGGGCTTCCTTTAGTATGATGCTTCGAATATCCTCATTCTCCGGGATGTACATCATCCCTTGATATCTCAACAATCTGTCTGTTTCTATATTATATCCTTCGTACTTTGGGTCTATCTGCCTCCCACTCTGAAGGTCTGAAGTAACCTTTAAATACCAACTGTCTCCGAGTAGTTGTGTCAACACCTGTTCCCTCAGATTGACCTTTAAGGGTACCAAGGAGAAGATACGGGGTCTCCTACTCAAGGAATCTACGACCACATTTTCCTTTCCCTTTATGTATGAAATACCAAAATCATACTCACTCATAAACTCACTCCATCGCCTTTGCCTGGCATTCAGATCTCTTTGAGTGAAGAGGTGTTTTAAGCTTTGATGGTCCATCTTGAGTTCAAAGTTTCTCCCTACAAGATAGCGCCTGCAAAGTTTCAGAGCTAGCATTACAACTGCCAAATCTAAATCATGAGTTGCGTATAACTCTTCATGCTTCTTCAAATTCCTTGACGCATAAGCTATCACTCCTCCATCTTGCATTAGCATGGCCCCCAACCCTTGTTTCGAGGCATCCGTGCAGACCATGGAGCCCTTTTCCATATCTGGCACTCGTAGAATTGGCGCACTAGTTAGTAACCTCTTAATCTCAATGAATGTGCTATCACATTCTTCTGTCCATTCATACCTTACCCCCTTGTGTTGCAAGGTGGTGATGGGTTTCGCTATTTTTGAGAATCCTTCCACAAATCTCCGGTAATAACCTGCTAGCCCCATGAAGCTTCTCACCTCATGTGCATTTTTCGGCACTGGCCATTCCATAATGGCCTTTACCTTTTCTGGGTCTACCGAGATTCCTTTGCCTGAAATGATATGACCTAAATAGTGGATCTCTTTCTTGAAGAAGGAACACTTCGACAATTTCCCATACAATTTTTTCTCCCTAAGGCATGACAACACTATTCGCAAGTGTTCCTCATGTTCTCTTTCATTCCTATAATAGATGAGAATGTCATCCAGAAAAACTTGTACAAATCGATCTAAGTACTTCCAGAATACGCCGTTCATGAGGCTCATGAACACTGTTGGTGCATTAGTCAATCGGAAAGGTACCACAACAAACTCGTAATGTCCAAACCGAGTTCGAAAGGCAGTTGTTGGGATATCTTCTTCCTTAATCCTCAACTGATGATACCCAGATCGCAAATCGATCTTTGAGAATACTGATGCTCCCTTCATTTGATCGAAGAGGTCATCTATTTACGGCATTGGGTACCTGTTTTTCACTGTAGCATGGTTCAAGTCCCTGTAGTCTATACACAGTCATAAGGATCCATCCTTCTTCTTTACAAAAATTACCGTTGCACCCCAAGGTGAGATACTGGGCCTTACTAGCCTTAAGTCTAGTAACTCCTTCAACTGCATTTGTAATTCACAAAGCTCCAACGCTGTCATTCAATACGGAGACTTGGATATTGGCTCTGCACCAGGTTTTAGCTCAATAGTAAAGTCAAGCTCCCTCTCCGGAGGTAACCCTGGTAACTCGTTCGGAAAAACTTCCTGGAAATCTGACAAAACCGGGTACTGATCCAATGTGGGTCCCTTCCTTTCTTTCACTTCCTCCACCAAATAAAGTCGACACCCTTGTCTCAAGCATCGCTTGACCTTCATAGTTGATATAAAGAGTAATGACACTTTTCTCTGTACACCTTGGATCTCTATTGGTCTTCCTTCATCATCAATACAAAGTACCTTCTTGGCGAAATAATCTACCAAAGCTCGATGAGATGCTAACCAATCCATTCCAATGATTAGGTCATATGCTCCAAGAGCAGTGACTTATACCTTCAACCTGGTAGTGCACACTCCTAGGTCTACTATACAATTATCGACACTAGGTCCTATAGCTTATTTTTCCCCCGAAGCCATCTCGACTTGTTTAAAGTCATCGTGCTCATAGGTTGCCAGCCCACTCTTTTCTAATGCAGACGGTGAAATGAAACTATATGTTGCACCATAATCAAACAAAATTTTAACACTAATATGATTTAGCGTACCTGACGACTCCACTACAATGGATTGATGTTCATCCTAGCGGTTATTAACCACTACATAAATTTGGTGGTTGCTACCTGACCTTCCCATTGGTGCCTTTCCTTCTCTGTGCACAAACCCTGATTGTAACTTTGGGCAGTCCCGTTCGTAATGGGGTCCTTCACATCTCCAATAGGCAATATGAGATTGAATCGGTGCATTGTTATGTGACTGATTCCTAAATGAGTTCCTTCCCCTGGAACCCCTGCCCCTACTAGTTTCTCCTCGAGAAGGTCGTGGGTCTGTCTGCACCATTGGCGATGAACGAGATGCTGCACTAGTTTCCATTGAAATCCCTGCAGCTACTGTCCTTGGCACGACTCTGTTACCATAAGGTGGTGTTCTTGAGCCCCCTCCCCTAGTAAATGTCCTCGAGGTCTTTCCTACGAATCCAGGGCGATGTGGAAATGTCGATCTTGTACCCCATGTTAAGTTCATGTGTTCTTCCACGTAACGTGCATTCTCTACCACCTCCTCTACTGAAGACGGTTTCCACATCCGCACCATAGCTCTTATCTTTGGGTTCAATCCATAAATGAAGCACTCTACCTGTCACTGGTCATTGTCCATATACGAAACATACTTGACCAGTTCCATAAACCTGATCTCATATTCTTCTACAGTCTTGTTTCCTTGTACTAAGGCATGAAATGCCCCTACTTGTTGTTCCTCGTAGTATGTTGGTAGATACTTCCTTCGGAACCTCTCCTCGAAAAGTTCCCAAGATACTGTGTCTGGGGTAAGGTGTAGTTGTCTTTCCAAGTTGCCCCACCAGTTCAAGGCGCTATATATTAACTGGAAAATTGCAATATTGGCCTTGGAATTGGATGCATAGTCCCTTAAGGCAAAACACCTCGTCATGCCCTCCAACCATGCTTCCACGCGTTCACTGGTGCGACCCCTGACAAACTCCGGAAATTTGATCTTCTGCAACTCTCGCGTGATGTCTTCAGGTGGAAATTCTCCCCTTGAGTTCCTTGATGCTTCTGGATTACCCGTTCCAGATGGTGGGGGTTCCACTTCAGTCCTTGCTGGTTGGCGCCCCTTTAAAGTTTTGTTAATGGCTTCCAACGAGCGCAGTATGAGGGCTAGTTCGGGCGATGGTGGTGGTGGTGGTGGTGGTGTCGGTGGTGTTGATGGTGTTGATGGTGTGGGTGGCGTCGGTGGTGACCGTGACAACACTCCCCTACCTCGACCCCTTCGAGTCCTGACCATCTTGTTTGATTTAACCTGCATCACCCCAAAGTTATCAGGTTGAGTTCCAGGACGTTTCAAATTGGTTCTACTTAAACTTAGAAACGGGGTTGGGCGTAAGTTTTCTTTACTTGTCTGTAAACAGACATTACTCCATCAGGGGAATTGGCTAGGTTTGGGTTAGGATGAAGCATCTAAGATTTGTGTCTTTACCCTTGCGAGAAGGATTATTGGGCCCCTTGTCCTGTAGCTACATTGACCTTGTGCTTCACTCGTCCCTTCTTAGTGCATATGCCATCTCCTTCCCGCTTGTCTCAGCCTCAACATCATTAATTAACCTTAAGATAGATTAACCTTACTCTTATTAAAATGATTAATTTAAAATCATATTACCCTAACTCAACCCATTTAACCTTTCGTTAATTTAACTAATATGACCTTTATTTGTATGTAAATTATCGATACTAAATTGTTCAATTCACTTAAATTATTTTAACACTTTATATTATATATATATATAAAATAATTTGAGCGTATACCCAAGGGTTCGGGCACGCATGGGTTCCACGTGCTCGCCTGGCTTTTATAAGCTCCCCCATATCTAACCCCCAATTTCTACACCTGTCAACCTTTCAAATCTCTACGCGTTCTTCCTCTGTTCCACTTTCTCATCCGCTGGGACTTTCCTCACATCAATTTTCATCCACCACAGGTCTTCCTTTGCTTTGCTCAGAGGTCTCCAAAATCTCCCTTGCCATGGCTCACATACACACCGTTATTCTGAGCACTTTACCAGCTCGTTCTGCAGAAACAGAGTATATTGGTATGGTCCCAGATAAGATCCAGGACCTGGAGTCTAGTCTCCTTGAGATGTTGGGAACCAATCCCTGGTCTGTACATTTTGCGGTGCTCGCCCTTAGCTATAGTAAGAGGTACGATTTCGTTCGCCTATTGTGCACAGTTTCTGTACCTTCATGAAGAATGCTGAGTTAATTAAGTCAAGAATTTGCATAAGCTTTTCTTACATGGTGGTAATGAATGGTAATTTCCTCTTTTGAACAAAATGATTTGCTGGTAATTCTTGTTCTGTACGAATTTTGGTATTCTTCTTTTAATTTGATTCATTTATATTTATAATTAATTTTTTATTTATTTGTCTATGCATATGCATGTAGTTAGATGCATATACCTTGTCTTCTGTATTGCTCACGACCCTTGGCTCCTAACTGTAAAATTCCCCACTTAAATTTTGGGTTATGGGGTTTCCTTATGCCCGATGCCGAGAGCTTCTGCCTCCACGGATTCCCTATCTCCGATATGTTTCGAGTGCTTTAGCCCCTAAGATATGCTCGTGATCCTCACGACCTTGCCTTGTGACCGCAGCCTTATTCCTTATCGGGATTTCATTTATCACACTATCGATTTGCATGAATCCCGTGCCTACGGAATTCCCGATATCCCGATGCGCCTCTTCCTTGCGTGTTAGCCCTTTCGGCTACACCGAGGCCCATGTGACTTGCACCTGTGTGACCCTAGTCCTAACTCCTGTCGGGATTCGGGGTTTCCCATAATAAATATTCGACGCATATTGAATCCTGAAACCTCGATCTCCGATTTCGTGATATGTTTAGGTCTTAATTAAACCGTCATTCATTAATTCTTTTACTCGAGGATTAAGAGTTAAGTTAATTGTGTCAGCTTTCGGGGTTCGCGATTTCATAGTGCATGGATACCTTGTCCACGAAACTCATGATATCCTGATACCCTATGCCACCTTTCCACCGTTGACCCTTCCGTGGGCCCCATTGTCCCTTGGCTTATCGGGAAATCGCGTTTCGCGATTTCACAACTCGTGTTGCCATGTTTCCGGGACTCCCAATATCCCGATGCCCGATGAAGCCTTCCTGTGGAGCTTTCACCAATGGTGTTAGAGGATCGCCACGCATCCTCGGAATAAACAACTCAGATCTCGTCGGGAAATTGCGGATCACGATTTCCTGTTGCATAATTTCTTTACCCTCGAAAACTCCGATGCCCCCAAACACCGACTCGTTAGGATCTCACGCCACGCATCCTCGCCGATGGACAATTCATAACTCCCGTCGGGATATCGTGAATCGCGACTCCCTCATGCGAGTATACCTTGCCCTCGAAAATCCCGATATCCCGATTGGATGACAGCTGGCCTCCACTACGCCTCTGTCCTCCTCCTCTGCTATGATGACAACTGGCCCCCACTCATCGGGGTTTCTCGGATCGTAAATTCAAATTTCTTAAACATCATGTCCCTGGGATTCCCAATTTCTCGATGGGCCACACGCCGATGGTTTTCGATGGTTGCCACCTGTCCCACAGATGGACGACTGTGATTGTGTCGGGATTTTCCCATGGATTTCCTGACTCTTCCCGGATGAAGGACACCTGTCCTCCATTCTAACTCTAGTGGTCCCACCACGCTTATGTCACTGTCGGGATATCGCCAATCGTGATTCCTAGCGACGCGGGTTCTTTGTCTTTGAAAACCCTGATTTCCCAATCCACGACTCTTCGGGATCTCCTACCACGCGTCATGCACAATGGACGGTCAAGATCCGATTGGGAAATTGTGTATCGCGATTTCAACCTGGACAAGTCTCACGTCTCCGGAAACCTCGATTCGCGTCTCTTCGGGATCTTCCGACACGCGTCACCACTGTTTGGACGGCTCCGATCCTATCAAAAAATCGTGAATTGCAATTTCCTTATGTAACGGTTCTACACTCCTAAAATCTCTGATGGTAAAATCCCGACGCCTCTCCAGAATGCTGACACGTGTCCTGCCGAGATCAATGGATAGGATCCGTTCTCGGGATTTCGAGAACCACAAGGCCTCGATTCTCAGACTTAACAAAACCCCGATGACTCAGATTTCCCAATGACTCTTCCGGGACTCCTCCTATGCACGCTAGGGCTTAAACCCCGCGCAACTTTTCTAGATCTAACGGCTGACGGGATTTCGCCCGAGATCTGATGACGCAGATCCGTTCTCCCGTGTAATAGACAACTCTTCTTTGGGAAAATCAATTAGTTGCACAACAGATTACGTAGTGTTAAAATTGCTCTCTTGGCACGGTTGAAATTTATATGGGTCTATAGTTCATTATTACAATCATCGAGGCTTAATATAGGAAAATAGTTCACACTATTCCTGTGCGGTACAAGTCTGCTAAATTTCCTTTTTCTGACTGCGCATCGACAGTTTCCCCCATTTAGGTAAGTTCGAGGTGAAATAGGCCTTTTCAAGGTCCCGCAAATGTCTTTTTTATTTTATTTAGTATGGTTCGTGTAGTCATTGAATCTTACTAGTTTCAAGCCTTCAATAGAAGCTTCCCACGACATTTTCATCGGTTTCAGGTGTCTATTCTACCCGAAACTTTATTAACAACACTGCTCAAGGAAAAATTAAGCTATGACTTCTCTTTTTTTGTGCTTAACAACTTGGATACCACATTGTATCAGTCCTATTTAGTCAAACTGAATGTGTGTTTCTTATAGGTTAAGCGTGGCTGGAGTTAATTGTTTGGGATTTTGGCCCTTAGGCCCAGATTTCGAACTAAGACGCTCTGATACCATATGTAACAACCATATACTTCTAAAAATCATTAATATTCATAAACATTTTATTTAGTAAACTGAAACAATAACTTCTTAGAATAATAGTGATTCTCATAACAACAACTTCAGTAACTTAGATTTATCAATAAATACTGAATTCATGACAGAAAGAAATAAATACATAACTTAACAAAGTACCTGGTTTTTATGCTAATTTATGTTGCCTCTATGCCTTCTTGCTTCCTTCCTGCTTCCTGCTACAAGATCAACCTTGCCACAAACAGGAAAATGACTACCCAAAACTACTGTCCTCCCTACCAACTAGGAAATCTACCTAGCTCCAGGATATCTATGGATATCTTGGCCCTCCGTGCCCAAAACCTCCAGCAACTCGGTGGCTCAACTGATCAAAATTCCACAGTCCACAAAATACAATAGTGCACAGAAAATCGCTTCTCACAGCAAAACACCATCTACAACATCCATTCCCCCTCCTGTCGAATGGTGCGTACATCCCCCTCTTCCCATCCCTTATTCCTCCCTTTCGACTCATGCATTTACTTCACAACCACCCCCCGTCTTCCATCCTTCATCCCTTCATTAATATTTGTATCATCTATGGATTTTTGGGCTCCTCACCCTGCATACGCCACCCTCTACTGCATACGCAATTCCTGTTATATCATTTTTTTTTATCTATTAAATTTATGTCACAGGTCATTAAATGTGATCTTTAGTCAGATTATTATTACTTAGTTAATCCTCAATTATTCCTTTAATTAAATCTTACTTAATAATGTTTAATCATTTATTCAATTAGGGTCGTTACGTTGACCTTTTGGGGCTTCTAGATGACTCATGAGGGTTCTCCAACTTCACATGGCCATAACTCTCTAACCATGAGGAGTTATGTCTCATTCCACATACCACTGGAAATGGAATGACATGTAATATCCATATACAATAGTCTTACTTGCAAATATATCAAAACTCATACCATTATCCATCAAACAAACTTGGGTCCATTACCCAAACATTTGTGCTACCAGAATTTGTTACCAAATTTTCTTCAAGGGCTGACATCAATGACAACCAACCCAATTAATCAACAATATCCCTCTTTGGAATTTATGGAAACACCGTGATGCAATAATGAAGTCATGTCATGCAATAGTGAAGTCATATCACTCGTGCTCCCCCTGGAACCATGCATCTATTCTCTACATCTTATAAATATCTTCCCCTTTGTCATCAATGGAAAAGTTATCTTTCCATTTGGGGATACTCCCCCTAACTGAACTTTCCTTGGGAATACTCCCCCTGACTGAACTCTGCCTGAAACTGATCTCCTAACTTGAACTTTCCTCCTTATGGTGCTTCCTCATGTAAATCTAAGACATATAAGATAAGCATTCAAAAAAATTCATTTTGGAGTAGAAATTAATACGAGTCTTTGGCGAAGATACTCAAAGGCTTCTCGTGGAAGCAGTTTTGTAAATATGTATGCCACTTGTTCTTTTATGCCCACATATTCAACTCAGATGTTCTTCTCTGCAACTTGTTCCCATAGAAAGTGATACTTTATTGGAATTTTATTCGTCTTGGAGTGCATCACCGGGTTCTTTGAGATACTGATGGCACTTTTATTATCACAATAGATTGGAATGGGCTCATCATACTCAACCTGTATGTATGTCAGAGTTTGTTTTATCCATATCACCTGTGTACAACATGTTTTTACTGCAATACACTCTGCTTCGGTTGTAGATAAGTATATTGATGATTGTTTCTTTCTTAACCATGATACTAAACACTCACCCAAGTAGAACACTGCTCCACTGGTGCTCCATCGGTCATCAATGCAACCTTCTCAATCTGCATCAGTGAAGGCAATAAGTGATAGATCCTTTATTTTTGGATACCATAATCCAAACTCTTCTTTTCCTTTAAGATATATGAAAATCCTCTTCACTGCTATACATGTGATTCTTTGGTGCTTCTTGAAATTGTGCCACCTGTCTAGCTGCTTGCATTACATCTGGTATAGATGTTGTCACATATATTAAGATGCCAATCATTGACCTGGATTGCCTATGGTCTGTAGACTTTGAATCATCATATTTTCTCAACTTGCAACTGGTTTTCATAGGAGTGGTAACGCGTTTGCAATCTTCCATTCCAAACCTATTTAGCATTTCTCTAATATACTTAGTTTGATAAATAAAAATTCCTTGGTTGCTTTGACGTATCTGAAGACCCAAAAAGAAGGATAGTTCTCCAAGTAATGACATTTCAAATTCATTCTGCATATCCTTTGCACATTTCTGGCTTAACCTATCATTAATACTTCCAAAAATAATATCATCAACATAAACTTCAATTAATAAAATACTATCTTGAGTTACCTTGATGTAGAGATTGTTATCTCCACTTCCTTTTCTGAACCCTGCTTGTTGTAGATATTTATCTAGTATATAGTACCATGCTCTAAGAGCTTGTTGTAGACCATACAAGACCTTCTTCAATTTACATACATAAACTATGTTCTCTGACAACTGAAATCCTTCTAGTTGTTCAATGTAGACTTCCTCTTCAAGTTCCCCATTGATAAAAGTTGATTTCATGTCCATATGATACACTTTAATATTCTTGGAGCATGCATAACCTAGGATAAATCGAATTGTTTCCATTGTGGAAACTGGAGAAAATGTCTCTCCAAAGTTGATTCCTTCAACCCGTGTGTATCCTTTACATACAAATCTGTCTTTGTTGTTTGTAACCTGTCCATCTTCATTCAATTTATTTATGAATACGAACTTTGTGTTAATCACATTCTTATTCTTTGGTCTTGGAACCAATTCCTAAGTGCCATTCTTCTCTATTTGATCCAATTCTTCATCCATGGCCTTATTCCAAAATTCATCCTTGATGGCCTCTTCAAAAAAATTTGGTTCAATCATAGATCTGAGTGCTAGCTGCATTTGTTCTGGTGAACATATTCTTCTTCTAGTCTCAACTCCTCCATCTTTGTTTCTGATAATCTAATCTGAAGGACGATTCTTACGTAATTGTTTTCTAGGTGTCTTTGGAGGTACTTGTTGAACTTTCTCTTCTACTTCTTTCTGATCCTCTTCATCTTCCCCTTCTACTTCTTCTTTATCTTCTGATTTTTCTTCGTAAAGTTGTTCCATTGATTCATTTTCTTCTTCCTTTAATTCATGTCCACCTATTTCATCAATTGTTGTTACATTGATGCTTTCCACAACTTCTTTCAATCTCAAATTGTAACACTTGTATGCTTTCCTTGTACTTGAGTAACCAACAAGTACTCCTTTGTTCACACAAGAGTCAAACTTTCCCATTCTTGCATCTTCTCTTTTGATGTAGCATTTGCTTCCAAATACTCTGAAGTGCTTCACATTTGATGGTCTTCCTTTCCATAGCTCATAGAGAGTTTGGTCAGTGTTGTTTCTAAGCATTACTTTGTTTTGAATGTGAATTGTTTTATGCAGTACATGTGTATCTGTCAATTTGGAATCTAGTCACTTTGATCAAGCCATTTCTTGTACTATCTTGTTCTTTCTTTCAACAATTCCATTCCGTTGAGGTGTCCTAGCAATGGAGAATTGTCTTTTTATTCAATGCTTGTTGCAATAGTCGATAAATTCCTTTGAAGTGAACTCTCCTCCATTATCGGATCTCAAAAATTTGATTTTTGAATGCATTTAATTTTCAACCATTTCCTTGTAGACCTAGAAGTTTTTAAAAGATTTTGACTTATTCCTGAGAAAGAAAAATGCAATCATTCGTGTATAATCATCAACTAATAATATAAATTATTTCTCACCCTTTAAACCCTTTGTTGTAGTTGGTCCAACTATATTAGTATGCACAATTTCTGGAGGTCTTGTTATTGAATATTCTTTTGATTTAAACATGGTCTTTGTTTGATTTCCTTGTTGACAATGCTTGCATAAAGTGTTGGTTGGTTTCGTAATCTAGGGAATTTCTCTAATTGCTTCCTTTTTTATGACTTTGAAAAGGTTATCAAACTATATGTGACCCATTATTCTGTGCCATAGCCAACTTTCATCTTATTTTCCTAGAAAACACTTTTCATTTCCAATTTCACTTAGTACATATATGTTGATTTAAGTTCTTGCAACCATTGCAATCAATTTTCCTGAAAATTCTTTTCTTATCTCGCACTTTTGTGAATCGAAAGTAACTTTATGACCTTGGTCACACATTTGAATCACACTTAGAATATTATGTTTCATATCTTATACTAGTAGAACATTTTCTTCCTTGGTATTCTTGTTTCCAATTCTAACTATGCCTTTTCCAATGATTTTAGGTGAATCATCATTTTTGAAGAAGAATGATCCATATATTTCCTTCCTTAATGTAAGAAACATGTCTTTATTACCTATCATGTGTTTTGAACAACCACTGTCAACATACCAACCATGTTTCTTCTGCTTAGATTGTAGATCGCGTATGCATTCTTCATTTCTATCATGATCCTTCTTTCTTATCCATGTTGTAGTTCTTTTGTGGTTCTCTAGGAGGAACTATCGTTATACAATCTTTAGCCACGTGTCCAAAGTTGTTACACTTGTAGCATTCCACTTTAATGCTCAATGATTCAAACCTGTTGTAACTTATTCTCTGTGTTTCACTAGGCCTTCTTGGATAACTCTTTTGTGTATGACTTTCAAAGTTGTTTATGTTCATGTTGTTAGCTCTTCAATTCATAGATTTATGTCCAAAATTATTACATTCATAACATAAACCAAATCCAATAGTTTGATATCTGGGAGTTGAAGATCTTATGAAAGGATTTGATCTTCTGAATCCTTCTTCTTCATGAGGCATATATGTCGGTTGTTGATTTTGAAATTTGAATCTTCTCGGTGGAGGAGTGTCCCTATAATATTCCTTTTAGATCTTCCTATCCCCTTTGGTTGTTTCTTCATAGCTTTTTGGATATGTTTCTTTCTCTGTTGTTTTGGAGCTTGATCCCTCTTTTGTATGATTGTATCCAAGTCCAGACTTTTCCTGATGAAGTTTTTGACCGTTGATATTGTCATCCAAAACTTTTGAGTTGTTCTGCATATTTTTCTATTGAAGATCCTTTCTTAATGTGACAATCTCTATGTCTAAATTTCCAATGATCATGTCTCTTTCTTCTAGTTTTTCTTTGAGTGCTTCTTCAACTCTTTTCTCTTATTTTATTTGAACCTTAAAATTTGTAATCATTTGTTCTAGTTCCTGAGTGTCTTCTTTGTTGTCTAGTTCCACTTGTAGCTTCTTGTTTTTCTTATTTTCTCTTCTTATAACTTCTATGGAACACAACGATTCTTCTCGGTAGTCAACTTTTTCCTCTTCATATTCTTCTTCGGTGTCCTATTTGTTAGAGTCTTCTACTTCCATGAATAGAACTCTTTCTCTCTCACTGTCACTGACTTCGTTTTCATTTGATGATGAGATGTCTTCTTTAGTGCATAAGATTTTATTGAAAACTTTCTTTGTGGTTCTTTTGTCTTTATATGTTTTTTTTATATTTGAGTAATCTTCATCATTCCTCTTATTTTTCTTATGAGGAAATTTGTTCTAAAAATGACCAATACCATCACAATTAAAACAAATCAAAGGAAACTTAGCTTTATATCTATCGTTGGTTCCCTTATTTAATCTTCTAACAAATTTGTCCATTTCTTCATCATCTTCTGAGATGTCACTGTTGCTGCTATGTTCTTTTTCCTTTTTCTTTACCTTTTGCTTTGACCTTTTAGATGTTTTGAAAGCTGCTTCTTTTATATCTGGATTTTCCTATTTGGTTCTCATTTCATATTTTGTGAATATTCCATTTAGTTTGTCCATGCTCATTGAGTCTAAATCTGCTCTTTATTCTAGTGTTGATATCTTAGGATCAAATCTCATAGGGAGAGATATTAATACCTTTTGAACAATTACATATTCTTTATTTTCTTCTCCTAATCATATGATTGCATTTATTGTTTCATCGACTTGTAAGAAGTAAGATGCAATATCCTCATGTTCCTTCATCTTTAGTTATTCGAACTGACCTCTATAAGTTTGAATCTTTGCTTCTTTGACTTTTGAATCTGCTTCATAAATATTTTGAATCTTGTCCCAAATCTCTTTAGTTGATTTACAATGTATAACTTTGGTGTAAACTGATTCAAAAAGACCGTTCAGAAGTGATTTTGTGGCTTTGGAATTATTTTTCTTGAGTTTTATTGCTCTTTCATTTGTCGGTGGAACGACTGGTTCTTTGTATCCATCTACAATTATTTGTCAAATTTAAAATACATGTGCCTGTATATATGTTTTCATCCTTCTTCTCCAAAATGCATACTTATGTCCATCAAACTGTGGTATTCCATTTTCATACATGTTGTTTCTCTCCATGATCTACCTTTCAGTGGTTAAATTGATCTCTAAAGGAACCTGCTTTGATACCAACTGTTGGATTACTGAGAGGGGGGGTGAATTAGTAATAGAGAAATTTAATCCTTTTTAACCATATAATGCATGTGTTATATCAATGTAGCATTATCATCCAATAATTGCAGAGAAAATAAACAATGAACAAATGAGCAATCATACACGTACACAACACACCGGTGTTTTGACGTGGAAACTCAAAGTGGGAGAAAACCGCATAATGTTTTTTCTTATATGTATTGAAGAATTACATTCATTGGAAGCACCAAATTCCTTTGTTTTCTAGCTGCAACTAGAAGGAGGCTCCAACCCTCTAGTTTCTCAAGCTACAACCTGAGGGAAGCTCCAACTCTCGAATTCTATAGCTACAACCAGAAGGAGACTACAACCCCCTAAGTTCTTTGTCTACAATCAAAACATGGCTAAAACCAACTATCCTTGCCCTGTTCAACTGCCCTGAAATATAAATGCCAAATGTAGACAACTTTTCATTGTCACTGAATCAACCACTCCCACTGTTAAGATGTCACTGCCAACCTGTACCAATAACATGTAACAACCTGTACCAATCAACCTGCACCAAACAACCTGTACCAATAACCTGAGCTAACATGTACCATGCATCAACCATGCATCAACCTTGACTCATCAAGATGTACCAAAATCATCAACTATACACCTCATGTATGTGCCAACTCATCAACTATACACCTCATGCATGTTCCAACTCATCAACTAGTTTTCTCAACCATGTACTCAACATGTACCTCAGCCATATAGCAAATATATACACCAATATAACCATCAAACATTCATCACTCTATCCATAAACCAAATAACATAAACCCTTACAACAAACCATGTGCAACAACTTCACTATTATGTAGCCTCAAGATAAACCAACAACTTCAACAACACATCACAACCAAAATACCAATAACCATATGCCAAATAACAACAACAAAATACCAATTGTATCCCTCAACAAATCTGATATATGCAGCAATAATGAACATCCAATACCATATAAAGAGCTACACCTTGGCTCATAGAACATACATAAAACAATATGTGCCATATCTCTCATAAATAGAGCCCAAACATGTTGTTGTCTCCATTTTTCTGCTGAACATTTTCAGTTGCATTTTTCCTGCCGCACTTTTTTTGCCGCGATTTTTTTGACGTGATTCTTCTGCTGCACTTTTTTTCCGCTATTTTTCTGCTACAATTTTTTTGCTGTGATTTTCCTACCACACTTTTTCTACATCAGTTTTCCTACTGCACCTTTTTTCCGCACTTTTTTTGATGCACTTTTCCAACCGCAATTTTTCTCCCACACTTTTTCCGCTGCACTTTTCCTGCTGCACTTTTTCTGCTGCAATTTTTCTCTATCACTAATACCTGCCAAAATAACCTTTCACAAAAAATAGATATTCAATGATATTCAAGTGTCTTTAAATGAGAGAACCTTGCCTCTTATTTATAATTTCATGTAGCATCCTCAAGGGGTTACATTTTAATCATCTTAACCACTTTCCTTATTTTAGGATTAACCCACTTATAACCAGTTTCCATAATTAGTAATTTATCCATTAAATTTATTATTTAAATAATTTATTTTGCATCCTCTTTGACTTATAGTACACTCATCACTTCACTTTATTATTTAAATAATTTCTTCTTTGCAAAAACTTTGACTACTTTGACCTTTTGGGGCTTCTAGATGACTCGCGAGGGTTCTCCAACTTCACACAGCCATAAATATCTGACCATGAGGAGTTATGTTACGTTCCACATACCACCGGAAATAACATGACATGTACAATCAATCTATAATAAGATTATCTGCAAATATATCAAAACTCATACCATTATCCATCAAACAAACTTGGTTCCATTACCCAAACCTTTGTGCTACCGGAATTCGCTATCAGACTTTCTTCAAGGGTTGACATCAATGAAAACCAACCCAATTAATAAACATATCTCAAATGTAATTTTTATTAACTTCAACACTTTTCCAAAATCAACGATCCCCAATCCATTGACCATCGATGATTTTCAACACTTAAACAATTTCGGTCGAAACCTAGGTGAATCTGATCCATTGATCTGCCAACCAAGATGATCGTGATCGTTACTTTTCTCTGACTTCTCAAATATCCAAAAATGAATGTGAATCGTTGATATTCCTTCTTTTCCAAACCTCCAAAATTATTCTCGGTCATTGATCTCATAACTTTGTCAAACTTTCAAACTTTATTAATTATTTTTAAATTTTTTCAAGGATGAATATGGTCGTTGATCTCAAGATCGAACATGATCTTGACCGTCGATTCATGAAACTCTTCCCATTAGTACATCGACCATTAAAATACATTTTTTCAATCTTGCAGGTTGAATTTAACACTGCAACTCTACAGGTCGAATCCATTTAACTTCTTAGACAATATTATTTCATTAAAACTTAAATATGCTCACGAATTTGGGGATTTTTTCTCAAAATTTTCACCGTCTTTCCAAAAATTCATAAAAACCAACTCTATGATATCCATTCTATCCAATTCACACCCATTTTTGTCCCATACCAGTTTGAACTTTGAACCAGAAGCTTTGACACCAATCTGTAATGTACCGAGCCTCCTAGAGGTTGTCTATGCTACTCCAAATCACACTTCAAAACTGATTTTGAAATATCATAATAATTAATTTGAAATCAAGAATGAAATAATGCAATATCCACTCATGTAGTAATAAATATTCATGCTACATCATAAAATAATTCTTAATCATGGCATGCACAAAAATAACCAGCAAGCAGGCACATTATAGATACATATCTCAAAGATAATACTAACACACAAAAAAATATACATTATACAAAAACAAAGAGAGATGTTATATTTTCAAGTAAACTTTCACCAATTGGTTGCAGAGAAAGGACATTCCTCCCAACCATAGACCTTTTTTTTCATTCACTCTCAACAATAATGTCACCTCCAAGCCAGGGCTATGAATCCACAAGGACGGGTCCTAGGATAAATCTAAAAACACATGAGTTAGCTAACAGGATCACATGTTTTTGAAACCACAAAAAAATCCTAATTTCTTTCATTCTTTCCCCTTCATCCCACACCACACAAAGAAATGAACCCCTTTCATTGCCATGCATCCCTCAGGTTTTCCTATTTCTCTCCATGGTGCTAGTGTTACTGGTCAGGAAATATCCATGCTGGAAACTCTAAGGATTCTCAATCCTGGATAGTTCTCTCTGAACTTCCATCAATCTCATATACATAGGCATTCATTCATGAAATGAAATGATCAGTAATTTCTTATATCCATCTAGATATGGATCACTACCTCCAACCATTCATTTCCATGCCAAAACCAATTTCACATGAATTAGAAAGAGTGAATGAAGAATAAACCAATAAAATAAAGTAAGAGTGAATGGAGAAGAGCCCCAAAAGAAACCCACAATGGATGTTTATATAATTACATGAAATCAAGAACCACATGGCCTTCCCTGTAAGAAGCTCATGTAACAACTTTTCTCAATCAAAACCAATATGGGTAAATAAAATATAATAAAAAGGCTTAGCCCCTTTATCTCCCTCTCTAATGGAATTATAACCCCCTATCTCTTTGTCCTTGTCCATCTTGCATCCAACGATATATTTTATTAATATATAGAAGTATTACATTTCCTAGCCACTTCTGCTCCTTTTCAACTTTATCGGCTCACCAACCTAAGTTACATTTATATAATACATTCTAGTCATAGGGATAAAAGATGGGGTGTTACATTTAGGAATGATAGAGGGGTGATGTAATGTACCTAACCACCTTGGTTCCTGCTGGGATTGTGGGGTGGTAGGAAATTTAATATTTTTCTTTGAATTCACTATAATCACAACCAAACTTTGATACCATATAATTGAACTTGCTCCATCATACAACTTTACATGAAGAATTATGCATAACACATTAGCAATACTGACATGTATATATACAGAGAGATTCTATCACATTACAACAATTAGCACATCAATACGTAATGTAACAAAAACAAAACACATATAAACATGGCACTTATATTTTATGAAAAAAATATTGGCTTCATACCTTAGACGTTCCTCCCAAACATAGACTCTATTGCTCCAACTCTCTCAGCAGCAGGTCACCCCCAATCAGGGCATATGACTCCACCAGGGAAAAATCTTATCTAAAGCTATCTATGGTCTCTCAAACAATGTAGGTGTTCTCTAGCCAAGGTACCAAACACCAACAACAATTTCAACCTACAACCTCACATTCCCCATCAATATGCCATAATGTCCCCCTCCAACTGATGACTCATTAGCCTACATGACTCCCGTATGAGATAGTCAACAAAGAAAAGGGGATTCAAGGTATCAAATCCTAAATAGATATTAAATAGAATAAAAAATTGTATTTTAAGAAAGTAAGGGTTTGATTTGGTCAAATATGGAAGATCTATAATAATCAAAGAAGAAGAATAAATAGAATGGGTATCCTACCTTCTTGGCATTATGATTTGATATCTTATTGAGTTCTTGTTGACATCTAAATCTGTTAGGACTGAAATGGTAACCTCATGATGATATGAATTCTCCTAGATTTTTAAAGAGGTGGTACTCCTCTTTGACTAAAAAGTATATCTTGAATATCTTGGATTAGGAGAGTTCTACAAAACAAACCCTATAACTTTATTTCCTACAATTATGAAATGAAACAACTTTTCAATAATCTGATCTGATCTTTGTGAGAAGAAATAAGTCTTTTTACAATAAGGAAATATTGAAGAAGGGCTTCAACAACGGAATTTCATTGTAATTGGCATCACATACACAACCTTCTTAATAACATATAAATACATCCATATCTTCTTCACAAGAAATAAGAGAGAATGATTTGATCATCTCAAAGAATTTTAACAGAATACTTCTATTAGTCAAAAAGATAATTTGATAGGTCAACTTAAAATATCTTATAGTAAAAACTCAAAGTTACAAGATACAATTAAGATCAACCTTGGAGCAAGTCTTTGTGAATTTTATTCATGAACATTTTTATTCATTACAAAGTATTTAATAGCCGTGTATGTGGTTGTAAATACTCCATGATCATACAAGAAAAGTCTTTTGAAGAATGCAATAAGAACACTCAAGATCTCATCCTTGTGCCCAACCTAGAGATTCAAGCATAAATCTATGAGAAATGGTGTAGAAGAAGAGAAAGAGTGTTGAAGATGGATATATCTCTTCATTTATGAGAATCTCGATTGTACATTCATGGTTGTGCCTTATTCTTCCTCTGATATTCTTTCCTGCTCCTTTGACAATTATGATTCTTCCAAACCTTGATAAAGCCTCTCTTTTGTCTTTAATATGATATTTTATAACTACTTGAGTAGTTAGGGTTTCTTCTCTCTTGAATATCCCATACTAGTTTTTTATTGATAAATTCTCTTTAATTAAGTCCTAATTAAGTCCTCATTAATGAACTCACATCACTAATATACACATATTGAAAATGGGTCCCTTTTCTTTTTAATAAAAGTTTATAAATAAACTTTTATTTTCACAATTTAAATAATTTCCCATTTAAAATAGGAGGACTGCGTTTTAAGTTTATGAGAATTATAATTAAATTTTTAGCCATGGAAATCACTTTTGGTTTGATCTTCATTGTACTATATTTCCAACGACAAATGTTTCACAAATCCGTCACCTGGATCTCAAGATATGAG